>JAZHYW010026885.1:0-87917 GCA_037355805.1 Ixodes ricinus
AAGAAACAATTTATGTGAACCAATCTTTCAACGCTGACCACGGAACCAAACCTGCGCAAGCAGGTGCGTAAAACGCTTTCAGAATTTAAAAATTGAGCAAATTCCTACCCTCGATTCCACGTCCATTATGGATACGTTATTTACATAAATGAGACGATATGTAACCTTCGTATCGGCGTTCTTGTTAAACTTCGCAGGCATTTGAGCAAGAGCTCCGAAAAATGGCACCACGAGCAGAGACGGATGAGGAGTGTCATCTGCTTTCGTTGTCTGCTTCTGCACGGACGCTGAACTGAGTCCGGAGCAAGTGCAAGGATTTGAGGAACTGGGTCCAAACTTGTTCAGAACTGGGATGAATCGAATGCGCCAGTGCAGCCGTGCAACTTCCAGCTGAATCGAGTGCACCAGTTCCTGCACTGCTGAACTAGGTCAGGCGAATCAAACAGACCTAAGTTATTTATCTATTTATTCCGTTTAATGCGCCCACAAACAGTTTGAGGCCTTATTAGTGTGCACATATTACAAACAATAAAACAACAAATACAGACAAGCAAACAAGCAAGACGTGATTTAGAAAATAGATGAATTAGAAATGACCGCGTGCTGGGGGCAGAGCTTCTACTGCACTCTTGAACCGAGGAAAAGTGTCACCAATGTTTTTCCTGCTTGACGCATCTAGTAGTGCTGCCAGCCAAACCCCTAATTTTGCAAATAGTACATCCTGGTTGTTTCTGCGGTTGGTGCCTTCCACTGCAGGCTGTCTTTCTAAACTGTTGGAAAGATCAGATCAAGGCATATTTCGTTTCTTTATGTTTATTAAGAGCAAATTTTCTATTAAGTAGGAAGAAAAGACAAAACAAAGAATATGGCCACACAACGTCTGGATTGGACTCATCAAATAGTGGAAGAGTTAAAAAAAGCATACACAAACACTGCACTGTCATCAAATCTCCAGAGCCACACTGCTGTAAAAACAAATGACCCAAAATCTAACATAAAAAAGGGAAAAAAATGTTACAGAAGTAACAAATGTAAAACAATAAAAATATACACACATATTCATAAGCACTAAAATGTAGAAAGTCAACTACGAGTGTCAGTAAAAAGATTAGAACAGCCTTTCTCGAAATTCTATAGAACATAACTCAGTTCCTGTGGTGTTTCTGCCTGATGATAAGATCGCAAATGAAAAAGAGTGAAATTCTCAAGAATTGCAGCAAGCATGTAAAAATCAAGTACAGTCAAACCTCGATGTAACAAACTTCTATGTAACGAAACCCCCAATGTAAAGAAGTACATAACTGTTTCTAACCGCAAGTGTATGCACGCCATGTATTTTTGACTTCCATGTAAAGAAGTCCAGTTTGCCGAAATTTCAATGTAACGAAATTGCATGAACAATTTGTCACAAACTTTTGAGTCCCAAAGTAGATTTTGGGAAGCACATGCGCTGAAATGGGCCCCCAATAGAACGCAAAGGGTGAAACGGGCCGAATCTGGCAAGTGGGGTGTACAGAACGGCAACTAAAGGACACTAGAGCCGCCGCCGTTTTGTCCGTCGGCTTCGTTCGCGCTGCGTAGTTCGTTTCGAGGCCTAACTAAAAGCATGCGTTTCTCATTGTCCTGGGCGATGGAGCCTTGAAGCCGATGGAGCCGCCCCTGACAACGTCGGCCTCGATGACTTTCTATACACCGACTCTACTGTCATTGCGACGTAGGAGGTGACCGACGAGGCGATAGCTAGCGATGTTTGTGGGAACTTGCAAAACGGGGACGACATCGAGCCTGATGAGCAAGACACCTGCTATGTGCCCAGTAACCGTGAGGTGGTCGACGCGGTCAATGTCTTGAGGCGGTTCGCGATCACACAGCAAGACGAAGACGCAATGCAGGCTGTTTGGCTATGCAAACGGCATGTGATGCCAATAATAATGCCAAGATGTGGCCCAGAAAAAGGTGACGGACTACTGTCAACCGAAATAGAGGCATCCTCGGTGAGTTTTGTGCACCCAAGAAACATTTGTGGAAACTTTCTTCAACGTTAGCCTCGAATTTCTATGTAGCGAAATTTCAATGTAACGAAGTAATTTAATTCCGAATTTTACCAACTTCGTCACATCGAGGGTTGACTGTACTATATTGAAAGTTGCCTGAAAAGCTCATTCAGTTAAGTTTAATCGAGTAATATACTATAGTCGGTTACAAGTCAAGAAGGTAGGTGAAGCTCCTCCCACAAGCGTGATGCGCCCGTTTCAAATCCCTCTGCAGTCGAAAGAAGAACTTACTGGAAACGCTCCTTGTTCTGCTTCAATAGATTCCAACTTGTCTCCGATCCCACTTTTTAAGAAAGCGACCCTTGTATTCATTGGAGGGGGAACCGAGCCCCAAGCAGCCTTTGTATCCATCGGAGGGGGAACCTAATCACCGAAAGTCGTATTTATTTCCATCGGAGGGGAAAACTCTAATCTCCCTCTCGTGGCTTCCACAATGCTAAGTCAAGGTCGAAAGATAAAGCAAATATGTACAGAAAGGCAAGACCCTCCTCGCACGTTGGCCGCGACGTCACGGAAACGATGGGACGCTATTGGATGCGGAGGTGGCGGAGGGAAATATGATTTCCTTTGAGGGGCATTTGCTGCTGCCTTTTTGACCTGTAACTTAGTATAGAAGAAATGCACTATTTTTAAAGCATGTTTCGATGCAATACACTCCCAATACACACGAAATGAACTCGTTTACATGAGCTACTAGCTCGAACAAGTAAAACAAGAACACAATGCTTACACAAAAATATCTACAAAGAGACAGAAATACAAATTAACCAGGGCTTGCACATGTTTTCAAGAAAAATACTTTGAGGGTTTCAAAGGACTTTCAAAACCCTGTCAACATATTTTCAAGGGCACGATATAACGCCACGTTGCGCAAGAACATCTTGCCAGGTTTTCCTTTTTTCCTTAGGTGTCTAGGTTCTTGCTTTGCGCAGTTTCTGCCCAGCTGTTTGACTTGGCAATGTGTATGCTTTGTCAAAGTGAAGCATATTGTCTCTGCTTCATCAAAGCAGTCGGAGAGGCATTCCAGGTGCCCCAGTAACTCCCAAGTTTCTTTTTCTGCATGCCATCAATCTCCTTCCTAAAGCAGCATCGTTCATACTGTTTTGAGTCTTCAAACGGCCGCATCACCTCAGCTTCTAAGTGTGAACGACACTGGTGCTTTGCGGGTGACGCGGAAGACCTCGACCCATCTGCGATTTAGACATTCAGGATAGTTTCCTCCAGCCTCGCTACTGCCGACAACGAAGAAAGTGATGAAGATGTCGAGCAAGAAACGAACGATTATGCTGCGCACACGTTTGCGGACGCAATCATTGCATTGGACACCTTGCACCGCTCCGTAAATGTTCACGACTGCGCGGAGAGTGAGAGAGGACTGCGGCTCCTGGAGAAACGGCTTTTACTGCTTAACATTAATTCGACGCGGCAGGCGGATATTACCCGGTTTTGTGAACATGTCTGAACCCTCAATAACTCTCCAAGTATACATAAAATGAACCACTGTATAAGAGCTGCTTTCTATCTCATGTAGAGCCCCCTAAGTGCGTTATCGGTTGTTATGTTTTACCGGATAATACTTTGTTTTTCCGCGGTCCCCTGAAAATCGTATCAACGAGGTTCTACTGTATGTATATCCTAAATCTCCACATGAAGGGGGGTACTAGTAATGCTCCACAAGGAGCCAAACAATTTTTACTGCGGTTCGTGAGGTGAAAACGAGTATAGGTGCTTTTAGCTAGTGCAAACTGTTGTTCCTAACCTAAGGATAAAAAGAAAGCAATTTGAGAAAACAGGCTGTGCAAGTGTAGCCACTGCTGTGAACATACGACGGATCTAGGAATAATTACTCTGTTTGAACTTTTTCTATCGGTGTCACTAAAACCACTGTATCCTGGGAAAGTAGCCCCATAACCTTCCTTGCCTGCCAGCCGGACACAAACATACACTAACGCACAAATGACCAAACCTCACAGGGTGACTGGCTGATCGGGCTCAGTTGCCATGGCAATCGCCACTTCAGTTCATTCAAATATTTGAAAGGGTTCTGAAACAGTCACACATTGGTAGACTATGCACCAACTTTGCACTGAAAGTGGTCCTCATCAATATAAAAGCGTTTGGCCGTGTGCAAAGAATCCACTTATCAATCCTGTCTACCTCCACAGATTTTTCACAATGGTAGTGTTCTTGCATATTTAGAGACAGGAAAATTGTTTTCCATGCTGCCAAGCACCGACGCTGCATGTAGTGGTAGTGCAGAGACATGCGCTTGTTTCGCCGGTACGTGATGACAAAATCTCGGTATTCAAGAAATGCTATTATAAAGCAACCTGTCACTGCGAATTTGGATTGGCTCACCAAGAGTGGGGAGGCTGCTCCTTTAACGAACCAAAATGGCGACCACATGGGGCGCTTGGCACTACTTTCCCAGCATCCAGTGACATCAGGTGTCACGGGTCGGGCGTCCCTCATTTGTGCAACCTCTTCCGATGTGCGAACAAGCCCCTTGGATCGGTGTAACCTTGTCCGCAGGTCTCGCACGTGTACGGCCGCTCTCCCGTGTGCGTCCTCTCGTGAATTTGCAGGGTACGCTTGCATTTGAATGCATTCCCACACTCGCCGCACAGGAATGGCCTTTTGTCCGAGCGCATTCTTTTTTGATGCCACAAGCGAGCGCACTCTGCAAACGACTGCTGAGAGACCTCGCACCTGAATGGCTCTTCGCTGGTGTGAATCCTCTCGTGATTGTGCAGGTCGTTGCCCTGCTTGAAAATCTTTTTGCAATAGCGGCAACTGAAGGGCTTCTTTCTAAAGTGCACTCTTTCATGAGATGTGAGAGCCATTGCGTAAAGGCTGGAGTAAGAGCAGAAACTGCACTGGTAAGTGGTCAGTCGTCGGGGTATCCTTGGCGGTCGAAAGGCCGGCACGTCCGCAACGACTTGAGGGGGCGTTGCTCTCGCCATCCTCGTAGCCAGGTGCTTCCTCTTTGATGATCGGGTTTGCAGCGGTTCCATCTGTTTGGGCAGCACAAAAAGCCTGATCAGGGCAAACTGAGGTCCCTATATAATGAAAGGTAGCGCAAACCTCCCCTCCTGTGCCGTTTACTCCATTCTATCAAAGGGAATCCCCCTTGCAGACCTGCCAACCCTACAATGCTGAAAATACTACAGGGGATGCCAAAAAACACTACAATTGTGTGAAGAAATACGAAAACTGTTTTATTCTTCAAAAACTTGGTTTAGGTTAGAAAAATGCCTCAACTAGGGCACAAACACATCATACATTGCACGAAATGTCTTATTCTTTAGAAGTAGAAGGTTGGGCCAACACTGAGGAAGTTGAAGCTTTTGCTTTTCTTAGGAAGTTCTTGTCGAACAATTGTTCATGGCACTTTCCAGACTGGCTGCATCTCACAACTAACTGTTAAGAGTCTTTTTCGACATGGAGGAGCGGAAGCGCGTGCTTCTACTTTGCTGAAAACTCTTTTGCCTGTGCCTGCTTTAACGAAGACGTTAAAGGGCAAAGTTCTTGCTCTTTAACGTCTCGACAACAACCGCCGTGAACGGCACATTGTGTTCGATCAAAAATGCCGTAAAAGGCATTCTGCTCGGGTAGTGTCGTAATCCGTTGATCGACTAAGTACAGTCCAAACTTCTCGTTGGTTTCAACTAATCTAGCAGTCCTTGTGCTTTTTTTGTATTCAGATGACACAGAATGTCCCGGCGACCAGCGTGCGAAATGTTGACATCGCAGCGACAGACTACAAAATGCGTACCTTTCGCCCTTGCGCGATGTCTTCATAAATGGAAAGTCGGTTGAATAGCTGGGGATAAACACTTGAAAGTATTTTTTCCCAACATCTTGTAGAAAAGATGGTTTCAAGGGATCATGAGTAAAAGTTCCAGTAACACAACACACAACGTTCGCCACAACCAACGTCGGCACAACAAAGGAGATTTCCAAAACAATTTTGGATTAATATGGATGGATGGATGTTAGCTGCTATACCACCCTTACAACACTGGAGCGGTAGCGTGCGCCCCCTGGCATACAAGTCGATGTACCAGGTTGCCAACCCCAACTTCTAAACAAACAAAATGCAGCTTAAACAAAAAAAAAATTTTTTTTACACAGTGTGCGGAAAGTTGTACAAATATTGTTGTTAATACGATAACCGTAAGAAAGCGCTGGAAAGCGGACACTTTACGATAAAATCGTAAGCCCTTGCCTTTCGCAGCCGTCAAGAAGCTGACCCGCAACGGGCGCCTAAATGCTCCTAAGTGGGCTGGCCTGTAACCGTGTTACGACGGCAAAAACTACTTATTTAAGTGGGAGTAGAAAAAGCGGGGGGAGGGGGGGAGAATAATTAGCGTTTTTTGGGAGATTTTTTTGTCAATCATACAAATTGGTCAAAATTCGGGAGTTGCCCGGGTAATACGGGAGACTTGGCAGGTAGTACGGATAGTTATTGTTTCTTGAGTGAAATGGATTAGAAGCTAGACCTGCCACACAATATAAATCTATTTATATTTTTGCGGAGATACACTGCCACAAAATATTGTCTAATTAAGCCCAAAAACCCTAATTATGAACCATAATAAGGTCCCATTATTGTTGATCAATTTCGTTTCGTCACACTTAGCATAAAAAAATTTGCTTTGCTCCATAGTTTAGTTTTTTCTGCATTCACTGCTATCATTCATTGAAACCGTAGAAGAACCCCGCGAGAACATGCGTAAAGCTAAGCGTGTTGACAAAAAGACACAAAGCTCAGAGAATTTCAATTGAAGTTTTGACAGTGACTGGAAAACAATGTTCAGAGAATCCTGCACAATGATTCTAACCTCCCGTCAAATACCGCGGAAGCGCCCACTTCATTCAAGCGCCCACTATTAACATTTCCAAACTTCGGGATTCTGCAAATTATGCGTCAAGTGCTCGATTCGACCGGAGGAGCGCCCCATGTCTAGATTAACCCAATTTTCAGTAAGAGTAGGGTAGGCGCTGCGCCGGTATTTTACAGTAACTATTTTGTAGTTCTTCCTGAACAAATTGAGATAAAAATTGTAGTAATAATTTCACGGGAACATAAAAAAAAACACAGGGAAGACGTAAAGGTTGACCAAAATATAACAAAACTTCTTTTGGAGTTTTGAGTAACTCCGTTGGTGACTCCAGCGAAATCGACACCGAGTAGTGGGAACGTTGAGAAGCTCCTCCGACAGAAGGTCGTTTCGCCTGTTGTCTGCTATTGCTGCTCAGTTCTCGTTGGCAGCATACCTTTACATGCTTGTTTATTAAAGGACACATGCAAAGGAAAAAAACATTTTTTTAAACAGCTTAGATGGAAAAAGGATGTCATAAAACGATTTTACAACGAAGAAAAAAATTTTAAGAGCTATATTTACGGCGCTGTACGAATTTGTAGTTGGCGCCCGCAGGCGCCGCGGAAAAGTGGCCCTTATTTATCACGTGACTGGCCCTTATTTATCACGTGGTGCTTGCGCTCTTTCGGAAGCTTCCTATGGCCTCTAAAAGTAACTTATTCATCTTTGTTTGAAGTATAACAAAAAACTAAGATCAATAAGTAACTTTTAGAGCCCAAAGGAAACTCCTGAAAAAGCGCAAGCAGACGTGATAGACCTGCTGCGCCGGTCAGATGACGGCGGCGGCGCCCGAAGCAGACGAACTTGTGCGGCGGCGGCGACGGCGGCGTGGAGAAACGCGTTGAAGCGGCGTTCGCACAACGCTCAGCGTGCGGCGGCGGCATGACTTTGCAGCGCCAACGATGCAGCGGCGGCGCGCGGGCCTACCACGTGACCAGCGGCGGCTCCGCGCGCGCCAACTACAAATTTGTTTTGCGCCGTAAATATAGCTCTAAATTTTTTTTCTTCGTTGTAAATTCGTTTTATAATATTCTTTTTCCATCTAGCCTGTTTTACAAAAAAAAAATTTTCCTTTGCCTGTGTTCTTTAAGAGGGAGGGAGACAAACTAAGCCTAAAATTTCAAATTTTTTTTTAATTCATGTTTTAATTTTGTTGTTTTCAGTTTTAGAAACTATTTATACACCCTTACACTAAATTTGATAACCATACGCCAAATAGTTATGTTGATATAAAATATTTTCAACACATTGTGAGGCAGTAACAAAGGTAAATGGAGTTCAATGTTTGAAGGCATTTTTCTCAGTGCCACTTTTTGCTGCAAATTTCATACGAAGGAATCTTTTGTTCGAAGGTAGAAAGTATTCTGATACCACAATCAATATGTTTCTGAAATAAAATTTACTGGGGAATCAGGCTTTCTACTTTATTTTGTTTTAAGTTGAAGTCCTCAGTTATAAAAAAACTAAGTTTTCAAAAATTTACACAGGACAGATATGCACCTCATATTTTGAAGTAATAACTCTTCCTGAAATATTTACATTTAAGTTATTAAAACTAGATAGCCCGATGTCCCATATTCCCGGCGTTATATTCAAGCAGTCAAAACGGTGCTTAATAGCTTCATTTGCATATCATAGATTTCTTAATGAAGAGTGACACATCATCTTATGCAGGCATGTAAATTTGTCCTTGAGAGCTGAATGTTTGCACAGTACACCTACATCTGAAGCTAAATCTACCCTGCAAATTTCATTCCGATCACTTGAGTAGTTCAGGAGTTACGAGCCTCTACCCAGTGTCCCCCTTAAGGTAAACTAAATAATCGCGGCGCAGTAACAAAATGGGAAACGAAGGACGTGAGAACATCTTAGTGGTGTGCTATTTTCCTCATCTGTGAGATGAAAGACAATGCCATCAGGTAAAACATGTTCCCATGTGAAACTTGTATTGAGACCCACGAACTGGAGATTTATAAAAAATAAAAAGTGCCACAAAAGTCACTTCTCTCCCTTTCCCCCAAGAAAACAAACAAACAGAAATAAATGCATAGAGATTTTCTGTTTTGTATTCTTTTCAAATCCGTTGATGAAACAAATATCTAAAACATGAGCCAATCTAAATGTCATTACAAACGTTATCAAAGTTGATTACGATGGCATGTACAGGGGCACAAGAAGCTATTCTCACACCTGCTGGATGCTAATTTATGCAAAGACCGAACTCTCACGTATCACATACTACAAAAAAAATGTTTGGTCATCCTAACAGGCCAGGCAAAACATCAAAATTGTGGAAACAACATTGAGGTTGCGTTCAGCATCAGTTGAAATTTGCAAAAATACACATTCATAGGAATTCCGGGTAGCTTGACTATCAATAATGTCTTAAAAATGTAACAAGTCGTAAGTCAGGACGCATGCCTACCGGAACAACTTTATCCCACGCCTTTGCCGACATTCCTTGCGGAAGTGTAATTGGGTCCTATCTCTCCTTCAAGCTTTTGAGACTCCTCTACATAACTGCTACAATCATGCTTTCACTTCGTAACACAAAAGAGTGTTTCCTGTAGACTTGCCATCTTGCTACAACCGGTGCCACGGCAACCTGATTGCAACCAGTCGCAAAACCCCGGCACATGTTTGTGAGTACAAGAACGCATGCTGGTACAATTTTCATTTAGAAAAACAAAAACGGTAATTAAGCCCAAGATGCCTGGATTCTGCAGCACAAGGTTTCGCCCACACGCCCCGAGCCGCTAGCAGACTCGGCCACCGTTCCCTGTTCCGATAAGTCAATTGTCAATGTACAAAACCTCATTTCTGATGTTGCTCATGTGATATCAGTGATAAGATAGTAACCCAGAACCACTTCTGGGGGCACGTAACAGCATAGGGCGACATAAGCGACAGCCAGCGCGCCGTCCGGTTGTTGTACGCCCCAGCGCCACGACCAACTGCGGTCCCGCTCCTGGTTTGGTATCAACAAAGTGATGCAGCAACGAACCCACATCAAATACAACAGCTCATACTCTAGTTGGCGCTGTACCTTTTCCCTAAAACACCTTGAATGCCGTCCGTGCAGATACGTCAATATACAATAGCACAAATTAGGTTTCGCGTGATTGATTTTTTGAACTCAACTACTACAATGAAGTTACCTGTACTATGAAAAAATCTGTCGGTCCCACGAACTTCATTATAAAGGCGTATGACTGTAATAGAAATTTTTTGATATACCGTATTTACTCGCAGAATGAACACTTTTTTCCCGGAAACTCGAGGCAAAGTTAAGGGGTGCGTTCATTACGCGAGGTAAAATTTTTGCGTCTGTATTTACTCGCATGACGAACGGACCTTTTATCCCGCAAAATCTACGTAACTTCTTATCTCTTTGCGCGCGGCGGGGCGACTCCAAAGCCAAACTGCGATGCACAAAAAAAGCTCCTCTCCATGTTTTTTTTTCTTGCTTCTGTGTTTTTTTCCCCGCCTTTCGCAAGTTGTTTTGTTTGCCCAGCTGCCCATGCTTTCGCGACCTCGCTGCACCAGGATAGAAAAGTGTGTTCATTTCGAGGGCTTCTCGCTTCTCTTTCCAAAGTGCAACCAGGAGGGGAGGGCAGGATCTTCATTATGTGCGCTTTGCTTGGGCAAGGGCTTCTCTGTTTTTCTTTCTTATCTCTCATCTCCTTGCGTGCGACCCTGAAACCAAACTGCGTCGCGAAAAAAGAAAAAAAAAAGCTCCTCTTTGTTTTGTTTTTTCTTTTCTCTTAATTCGTGGATTTTTTTTTTTTTTGCTGTCTTTGCAAGCTGTTTTGCTTTGCTTAGGCGAGGGCTTCACCGCTTCTCTTTCCTATCTTCTTGCGCGCGGCGCGCGACCCCGAAACCAAACTGCACTAGTGCAAAAAAAAAAAGAAAAGCTTTTTTTTTCTTTTTTCTTGGTTCCGTGGATTTTTTTTTTTGCCGCCTTTCGCAAGCTGTTTTGTTTCGCTTTGCTGAGGCGAAGGCTTCTCCGCTTCTCTTTCCTAAAGGCTAGCCCACATGGCGCGCTTTTCTCCGCGTCTGCGTCGCGTCTGCGCCTGCGCTTTGACGTCACTTCCGGCGCCGGGGCGAAACGCAGCGTTTCTTGGCGCATTCCGGCGTATCTGGAGGAGCCAGATATTTTGCGTCCAGGCGTCGCGTCTCGCGCTGCGTCCAGAAGGCGACAACCCGTGAACGGCCGTGTTTACTAGTTGCAAGGAGCGTTTCAATTTTCTCCACTGTTTTCGCCACTGTAGGACTGTAGTTTTCGCCACGGACCTTGCGACAAAGGCGATCACAAAAATAAGAATTTTTATTTGCACAGATGGCGATACCCACTCGGCAGCGTGCAAGGCTAGGCAGAAAGGTTGAGACCCTTACGCAGGTGCGCCTGCTAGCCCACCGCCAAGTAGGGAAAGGGTCACGGGAATGGAAAATAAATACAAACACTCAAAATAGGAAGATACACATACAAAAACGGGTGACAGCCCTGTGCCATTCCAAGGCAGAGCGCAGCGCGCGCACGCACACCGCGCGCGCGGAGTTTACAAAATTTGCACGACCGCGGCCTTAAATAGAGACGGCTTTTAGGACCCGCCAACGCTCGCAGCAGGGCGAACATGGGTAGTTACGTCCTTTTCCCCGCGGATATCAGTTTACCATACCTTTTGCACAAGTCCAGGGACTCCTCCCTGCTCCGCGGGAGAGGCTGACGCTCCTTCAGCGGAACAGAGAGGAGCTAGCGAAGTACAAAAGCGTCTTGCACTCTGGCAGGCGAAATGTAAAGAATACAAGGACACTTAGAGACAAAGGTACAAAATTAATACTACCGGCAACAAACGCAACAACGCAACCTCTGTAGCGGCCATAGAGTTATTATAATGTACGCTAGAGGTTCAACTGGCGCTAGTGTGCTGACGCAAATTGAAGCAGACAGCAACCAGTCCAAAATTGACTTCCGGTAATGCATTTCTATGGGGAAAAGTGAGTGCATTTTCTCCCTGCGCTCGATCATAAGAGCAAATATCCCAAATAATTCGTACGTACTAGGTAGCTTGGAACATTTCTCAGTCAGGCCAACGAAATAATTGGTCAGTTATGGCGTTTTTCTTTCAAATTCATCGCATTAAAAACGGTGCTAAAACGGCTTCGTACGTGTATTTTTGTGCACTGTCGGACACTGTTAGCGCGAACACGACGTCGGCGCTTTTCAGCGTGGGGGATATACGTGCCAAACGAACGAAGAACCTCTGGAAATTAGGAAAGACGGCAAGAACTACGCAGTAACACTGGATCAGTAACTACACGTGCATGTAGGATCAAAATAAATTGAAGGCCACGTAATCTATTCCGATTTCAAATAAGTAAGTACCGCTTTATTCTTTCTGCTCTGAGCGAAGCTGCTTGTTCTATGTTCAAAATATCACCCGCACGCTCAAAATCTTTGAGAACAAGTGCCTGATGAAAGCTGCCAGGCAGAGAAAACAATACGAAGAGACACCTTTCATAGCCCACGGACTTCATTCTCTACGTTTTGAAGGTTTTTATCCGTTCATGAACGACGGGGTCATTTTCATATAGTGACAAGACTGGCATATTATCAATGTATAAGCGTCACCGCGGAATGCTGGCGAGCCTTGAGCACTCTACATTCCTTTCGATTGTAATTTTGCTTCGAATCGTCGCTTGTTTTTACACACCTAGCTGCGGAATACACGTTTGGGACTGAAATGTAGCGAAGTTAAACATCGTTCACTGATGAAGGAAAATGCGCTAACTAAAGCAATTACACTTTCACAGTGTTAATCAAGGTACATACAATTCGGTACGACCCAAATAATCAAAGTGTTCCGTGTTATTTTTCGGCGAAGAGGCAAAATGCACGCGCGTTTTCCCATAGGAATGCACAGGAGCACCGCAAAAGTAGACTGGTTGCTGTCTGCTTCAATTTGCGTCACGGAAGTCGCATAGACACTAGCGCCAGTTGAACCTCTAGCGTACATTATAATAACTCTATGGTAGCGGCCAGCTGTAAATGTTTTGGCGCGGGCGATGGTGATGCCCATGGCGTATCGAAAGGTGGATGAGGCGCACGCACTAAAAAGGATGAAAATGAGTGAAATTGAGATTCATTACGATTGCTGTAATAAAAATGCGCGCTTTCTATTACTAAAATTAAATATTACGGCATGTAGCCATCATTTAACGCGCGATTTCTGTTTAAAATTTGCTTTTGTTTCTATAGCGCGTCTGGCTACGTTGGGCAGACGCTTCGGAAACGCAGACGCGAAGCGCTGCCCGGTAGCGCTGCGTGTGGTTTGACTGGGCGCACGCGTCTGGCTCAGCGCGCGCCAAGCCGAGACGCGCGTCTAGACGCCCGGAAAAACGCGCCATGTGGGCTAGGCTTAACTCCATGCGCGGCGCGCAACCCAAAATCCAAACTGCGCTGTGCAAAAAAAAAAAAAAATCTTTTTATGCTTTTTTTGTTTTCGTTGGATCTTTTTTATTTTTTAGCGCCTTGTACAAGGCGTTTTGTTCGCTCACGCTGCCCATGAATTCGCGACCTCGCTGCACCAGGATAAAAAAGTGTGTTCATTTCGCGCGCGTGGAGGGAGGGGGTCAAAATTTTGAAGTCCGAGTTGGGGGTGCGTTTATTACGCGAGTGAAAAAAAAGTCGAAATTTTGAGAGCCGACTTGGGGGGTGCGTTCATTACGCGAGTGCGTTCATTGTGCGAGTAAATACGGTATATGTTTTCTTAGTGAATGTGAATTATTTTCATTCTTCCAATAGGCTGGTGCTGCATATGTTATTTGTGTTCGACAGAGTTGATGAAAATGTCCCTGAAATGTATTGAGTGTATTACCCAATGTATACCAGAGAAACAGTCAAGTGTAAGTGTGTTTCTATATATATTTTTAAGGTTGTTGGCATGAGGCAGAAATGAAAGTGATTAATCAAATGTTATTCCAATAATTCTTACTTTTTCTTGTATCTGATTGATTTTCCTGCTATTTTGACACTTGGGCGCCTTTAACGTAGTCTCTACCAATAATAATGTACCCCGATTTTTCTGCGTTAATATCTATTGTAGATCTTCTCCAGTTTCAGTTCAAACTATTTCTAATGCCTTTCTAGCATTATTTTCTACCCCGTCTTGTTTCACCAGTGACTATGATCGAAATGGCGTCAGCATATGCCTGAATATGAATTTTGACGGAAAATGTTTTGTTTAGTAGGGTTGATATTAATATATTCTAAGAAGGAATCCCTGGGTGCTTCCAATTTGTGTTTTTAGATAAATACCAGTTGACTTAGGGTTGAAAGCAAGAGTTTTTTCTGATAGAATGTTTTTTAGAAGGGAAGAGAGATTGCTTAGTAGATTCATCTTTCTAAGTTTAGCTAATATGAAAAGAATCCAAATCGCATTAAATGCATTTCATATATTTCAAATGTTTACATTTTGTGAGTTGAAGTTGTTGCTTGAGATTGTAAAATGCTTTTGTTGCTGAGGTTCCACGGTTGAAGCCGGAATACTGTGGATGCAATACACTGTTTGAGTGGAGGAAAAAATATAATCAGCTCTTTACTAGTTTTTCTAAGATTTTTCCAAATATAGAGCTGATACATATACGACGCTTTCAGCGAGTCAGTTACTCGAGCTGCCACCAGTCGGCGCGCCCTCCGCGCGCTTTCCGGGCCGCCATAGCCGACCTTCAGTTTCTCGCCGTTGCTCCGCGTTGTGTGCTGCACAGGCCACTACCAGAGCTTCGTTTTCGTGTTCTTTTACGTTCCGCGTTGAAATCTTGTATTTTCTTTAGGTCTTTTCAATATTTAGGACTTTCATTTGATCATTTGATATTCATATTTCGACATAGCTCTTGTATTTTCTTATTTATGGAATGGAATCGGACAGCGAATGGATCGACGATACAAGATTATGAGGCTTCAATAGAGAGTTTTAGTAGATCGTTCCGATGACTCAGACAACAATACCTGATACTCCCACCGCCACCTTTGTGCATGCATCGTATCGTTATCGGGTATCGTTATCGGCGGTATCAGAACGATCTACTAAAACTCTCTATTGACCATGTAAGGTCATCCCATTCTTACGTTTTTTGTCGCTAGTAAAGAGCAGTCAACACTAGTGCGACATGTGTAAATTTCAACTGAAGCAGTAAGGCTATCGCAGTCGTGCTTCTCGCTGCATGTTTGCGCTCGTTTCCGTAAAGCCGACCCACATGTAAGCGATTTACCGTGCGACGGAGATTTCTCACTGTCGCCCGTTGCATCGCTCGGTTTTGGGATTTCTATAAAACGTCGCTCACCGTATTGGTCGCTTCCTCCGTCGCTTCCATGCGGTTGCCTCATCGCGCGACTGACCGAGCGACAGCTAAGCGGATCGCTGTCGCTTATCTTGTCGCTCGCCAAATCGCTTACATGCGGTTTATACTGAATTAATTTCCATGCACACAGCATTGAACCACTGGCACCTCGATATTAGGTATAAACCGCATGCAAGCGATTTGGCGAGCAACGAGACAAGCGACGGTGACCCGCTACGCTGTCGCTCGGTCAGTCGCGCGACGAGGCAAATCGCATGGAAGCGACGGGAGCAAGCGACCAAGACGGTGAGCGACGTTTTCTAGAAACCCAAAAACCGAGCGACGGGACGGGCGACAGTGAGAAATCTCCGTCGCTCGTCGCTGACTCTCGTCGTTGTCGCCGTCGCTCGTCTCATCGCACGCTAAATCGCTTACATGCGGGTCGGCTTTACGGAAACGAGCGCGCACTTGCAGCGAGAAGCACGGCTGGATACCCTTACTGCGTCAGTTGAAATTTGCATATGTCGCAACGGTGTTGACTGCCCTTTACTAGCGACAAAACGTTAGAATGGGATAAACTTACATGGTGTCTGAAGCCATAATCTTGTATCATCTATCCATTCGCTGTCTGGTTCCATTTCATAAATAATAAAATACAAGAACTATGTTGAAATATAGATATCAAATGATGAAATGAAAGCCCGAAATATTGAAAAGACCTAAGAAAACACACAATTTTAACGCGGAACGTAAAAGAACATGAAAACAAAGCTCCGGTAGTGGCTGGTGCAGCACACAGCGCGGAGGAACGGCAGAAACTGAAGGTCGGCTAAGGCGGCAGGGTCACGTGACGTCAAGATGGCGGCGCCCATGAAATGTTGCCTGAAAGGGTCTATATAGGTCGGTATCCTAACGGTTTGTTACTGGTTTATCTTTTTTCAGGATTAGGACGATTTTTACTATTTCCATTCTCTTGGGAGATATGAGTGGTAAAGACAACCATGAACCCTTTCAGTACGGAAGACGAGCAGAGCTCGTCCACCATTTACGCACAAATAATCCTGAAGACGAGTACAGCTTGTCCAGAGCCCGCATTATCAATACAACAATCCTGAGTTCGAATTCAGCTCGTCTGCTCCACGGAGCTTCTTATAACGACCGACAGATGGCAAAAGAAGTCAAAACCAGCGAAATTAGCTGAATTTAGATGTTTTTTTGTAAGGCTGCTGGCTACACTGAACTTTAAAAATGACGTCGTCCAGGCAACCGCATGATGCGTCTCCAAGCATTGTAGAACAAGAAAAAAAAAGGAAACAACACGCAGTTTCTGAAACTTTAAGTGAAAGTGACTATGAATTGAAATCTGATTCTGGTAAGTCGTTGATTGATTATTTGACTTCGGACGAGAGCGACACAGAGATTGATGATGATTTCGACACCACACGTGTGTGGACAAAAATCAACATGACTGATATTCCTCGTGCGCCACCTCGTTTTCCTTTTGTGGAATCACCAGAATGCAAAGGCGAACTGGAAGAAAGTGACGGGGTTGTCGAGTATTTTGAACAGTTCTTCGATCTGATCGTTGCAGAGACCAACCGCTACGCAATCCAGTTTCTTCGGTCGCACCACGCTTTCCATCTCAAAAGTGGAGACAGATCGACAAAAAGAACTGATGACCTTCCTCGCGCTCATCATTCTGCAAGGGGTCATTGAGAAACCAGACGTGAAATCTTACTGGTCAACAAGCGAGGTTCTCCACACGCCTGCATTCGGAGACGTGATGAGCCGCGACCGCTTCATGCTGATAATGAAATTTCTACACTTCACCAACAAGGAGGCGCCAGTCGACGGGCACTTGAACCCGAAGCTTAGAAAACTGTGGCCCGTGCTCACCAGAATTACCGAGATGTTTCAAACCAGTGCCTCCTATATAAGTTACACTATGCCTGTCCGCTTCTCTCAGAGAGGTGTCCAAGACCGATGCTTCACCTCACAACACGCATGTACACACACATACCTCCGGCACGTGCGGCTACGTAGCACCGCCTGGCAGACATTCGTTTTTTTTTATAATTTTCTAGCATGTTGTATTTACATTATTATTGAAGATATATCCTATATATGTTTTTTTAACAACATGTGGAACACTGCTCTGGATGTGATCGCCCTGATTCAAACGAGTTTTGCTGAGACAAAATACGAAACTACTGAAACAAGCACGGCCAGGCTTAGCTTTTGCAGCGCGGATGCGGAGAACGCTTGGCCGCTTGACCGTCTGCTTTGGCGGCAGTTTGGGGTTTTGGCGGTCACCTTGAATCGCACGCATAGAAATAGTTGGCGCCGGGTCGTGTGCGGGTGAAAAGGTAGGAAAATAAGTAATAATCCATTGAGAACGACGAGCTGTCAGTCAAAAATATTTAGATTTCTTGCTGTCGGTGCTGCTGGGGCGACATCATTGAATTTCCTACGGAAGGTATGGCTGGCTTCACTACACGGCAGGTTTGTACGCCTAGGTAGCTCTATCGCACGGCAATATACTATTTGCCCTCTCCCTTCCGCTTGCCAGTGCTCGGAGCTGACAGGCATAGTGTAACTTATATAGGAGGCACTGTTCAAACTCTCTACGCCCAAGAGAGATGTGTCAGTTGACGAGAGCCTTCTTCGTTTCAAGGGCAGGCTCTCTTGGAAGCAGTACATGTCATTGAAACACGCCCGTTTTGGTGTCAAGTTTTCGTATCTTGCGAGTCCTCCAGTGGTTACATCTGGAACATGCTCATGCAAACTGGGAAAGGTGCTGTTGTTGGCGACGCAGATGTGGCCATGGGTACACGTGTGGTATTGTCCCTAATAATCCCCTTCTCGATAAGGGCCACTGTGTAAACATGGATAACTATTACAACTCGCCAGAACTACTAGTTGAAGCACTTCTGGAGCGCAAGACAGATGTCTACGGAACAGCACGACCTGGACACAAGGGTATGCCAAACTTCGCTTCAAGACAACCTGAGAAAGGTCAAACTGAAGCTTACCAAAAAGGCAAGTGCCTCTCACTTCAGTGGGAGGACAGGAAGACGGTAACCTTCTTCAGCACGGTGCACTCTGCGGCAATGGTGGATGTAACAAACCAGGAAGGTGAAGTTGCGTCCAAGCCACAGATAGTAATGGATTACAACAACACAATGGGCTGCGTAGACAAGAGCGACCAAAATCTTTCCTATTACCTCTGTGCAAGAAACGGACCGAAAATATACTACAAAAAGGTGTTTGTCATCTGCTAGACATGGCCATCTACAATGCCTTCATTCTCTACCAGAAGAGTGATAACACCACCACACATCTTGAGTTCAGGCTCAAGTTAGTGGACGGACTCATCCAAGTGAACGGTGACCAGAGTCGACCCAAGAAAGGGAGGCTCTCTAACAACACTCTCTCGCAACTGACTGAGCAACACTTCCCCAACTACCTACCTCCAACTGAGAAGAAAGAGAGCCCAACAAGAAGATGCATTGTCTGCACAAAGACAAAAAAGGCTCGCAAGGAAACAGGGACGTGGTGTCCAGACTGTTGTGTCGCCCCGTGTGCGATACCGTGTTTTCGCACATATCACACAAAGGCAAACTTTTGAACGGCATGTCCTGGGACTGACTAAGCCTGTAGTCTTCTGAACAGAGTCAATAGGTGCTGGTGTTGACAGAATTGCTATGTAAATTCATGAATAAAATAAGGTGAGTATGTGCAGTGAAGCCCACTTTTTCCACCATATGTGCAGTGAAGCCCACTTTTTCACATTTATAAAAATATTTTTAGTACTTTTATGATGTGTTTTTGATAAAAAAATGTTATATGGTTGTGCTCTACGGACCGGGCTGAACAGTTTGCATGAATAAAATAATTCAAGATTTTGGTGATGTCACATGAAAAAATATTACAGTACTGAAAGGGTTAAAGATGTTAAGTATTAAAGTCGGAAACATGTTAAACACAAATTACTTATTCTGACTCGAATAGTTTCTTAGTACAAAGATAACCAAATGGTTTATAAGGTACCATCCAGATGCCTTTTCTTTTCATGCATGCTTGATTTCATGATGTAAAATGAATGCGCAGATTGCGAATTTGGATACTGTTCCTAATTTGCAGATGCAGATACAATAATTTAACACTTTCTGACCACGGGAAAAGTAACTATTTTCAAAGGATTCGTGCAAATGCTTTTATTATTCCAACTTACGTATGGAGCAAGATGACACATCAAAATGTGGCCAATAGACCATTTGCTATATCCTCCAAGCACCCCGGCCCGCGCTAAAGGAATCATAGGAACGGTGTTCCTTCAGCACCTTAGTGATTGGTAATTTCGACCCTATCCTTGGTTACACAGCTTTTGAGCGTAATTCGGAGTCACCCTGAACAAGCGTTTGATATACCCCAATGACCTATCATATCGCTTTTAAAATTTCTCCTCAATGTCAGCGTTTTTGATACTCTGCATGCTGTCCACCCCTCAACCTGGATGGGCTGCAGAAATCTCTTACATTATTATTATTCTCGTACAGCTTCAAAGACGATAATATTAAGTTAGAAACGCTAGAAATGCTATAAACAGGATTTAGCTCGCGGACTCCGAGCTAAATCCTGGTTTTTGTTGTTGTTGAATTCTCGGCTTTTTAAGTAATTCCTGCTAAAACAACAATCCCGAGAATGTTAATATTGAAAGAGATTTCTGAAGCTCAGCCAGGTTGAAAGGTGGATCACATGCATAGTATCAAAAATGCTGACACTGACAATAAATTTTAAAGGGTATATGACAGGTCCTTGGGGTATGTCGGGCGCTTGTTCAGGATGACTCCAAATTACACTCAAAAACTGTGCAACCATGGAATTGGTCGAAATTAGAGATCACTAGGGAGCTGAAGGAACACCGTTCCCATGATTTCTCGGGTGCGGGCCGGGGCGCTTGGGAATATTGCAAATGGTCCATTAGCTGTACTTTCACAAGAAACAGAGGTTGGTATAATGCGGGAAAATATTTTGAAATTTTATGACTTGAAAGTACAATGTTTGTGTGGAAAACGTATAAATGCCAAAACTTCTACAGCTATGTCAAATTAAACAACAAATCAGAAAAATTCTGAATACAAAAGATATGCCCCACACCCACTGCTGTTACTTCTGAAAGTTAGTGTACTCTAACTGACGTCTATTTTTAGTTTGTCAGAGAATTAGCCTCCGTAAACCCTGTGCTTTTCAAAGACGAAATGCTTATATTGGTGAACCACAGACAATACACCTCACATACCCAGCAGAATGCTTTCTTTCTGTTCTACTTTGACTTTGCCATAGCCTTGATTGCAGTTCCTTCATATTTAGCATTTTTGTCCACCTTGTTGGAAACATAAAACATGCACGCCGGCTCAAGACAGCATTGGAAATTATAGTGATGCTTACCGACAACCATCTGTTAAGTGACGTCTATAACATAATTTAAAGTGCCTCGAAGCTCTTGAGGTCTAAAAAATATGCCACAATACAGTTGAATGATGTAAATAATGCCATCTTTGTCTCAAAGACTGATACAACCAGTTAGCCATGTTAAACAAGTGCAACCACCGTTCCCAGGACAGTTTTTGACAGCCCACCAGCTTGGGGTAAAGCTGAAAGCTATGTTGAAATTGAAACTAGAGTTCTTCGGCTCCCTAGTTCTGCTCCCGAGGCACGAGATTGTGGAACATAATTCTCCGCACTAAATTTAATTTCTTGACGTCGCTTAGAAATCTCCCAGGACAGTTTTTGACAGCCCACCAGCTTGGGGTAAAGCTGAAAGCTATATTCAAATTGAAACTAGAGTTCTTCGGCTCCCTAGTTCAGCTCAATAGGCACGAAATTGTGGAACATAATTCTCCGCACTAAATCTAATTTTTTGACGGCGCTTAGAAATCATTGATCACCAGTTTCTGACAGCCCACCAGCTTGGGGTAAAGCTGAAAGCTATGTTGAAATTGAAACTAGAGTTCTTCGGCTTCCTAGTTCTGCTCCCTAGGCACGAGATTGTGGAACATAATTCTCCGCACTAAATTTAATTTCTTGACTGCGCTTAAAAATCATTGATCACCGGTGATCGATGGCCTATGGGCGTGGTCAGGAAAGAGTTTGTGGACGCAGTTCGGGTGTGGATACAGTCTGTGGATAGGGATCAGATGATCAAACTGTTATCCGTGCAAGTCTCTACTTGTAGATCAAATACACGTCGCAGAGCATGCTGGATAAACTATAGTTCACAACAGAAAGTATAAAGCACTGAAATGGATGAAGGACAGAACAGTGTCTGTCCTTCGTTCATTTCAGTGTTTTATTCTTTCTATGTGAATTATAGATCAAAAACAAAAACATTGTTTTTAAAACCAACTTCTTTTTTGTCACAATTTTTGTTTTTCAAGAACAGCACCTCCCCTTAAGTATGTTCTTTGACAAACAGCAAAGCTGGACAGTTTTTCTCCACTCCAGTGTGCATTCTTTCATACCTGGAGGCGTTTCTGCGGCAGTCGGAGCGACGACAGAGGTGGCACCGCCGTCTGTCCCACCTCCGCAGTGCACCTCCGGCTGTTGCCACTCGAACCCAGATACCTGGCAGGCAATGCTTCCCGTGCCCTGGCAGTCTGTGCTCTCCCACTCGCCTTCGAAAGCTGCCCGGTCAGGCACTGCTGCAAAGGCAGATCAAGGTTCACTTACTTGCTTCTTAGTTATTCATTCGAGGTCAGTTCAAGCCTCACAGGGGCTTTTATTCCCAAGGAGAAAATTAAAAATCCGACATGCACAAAACTGCGTCAATTTTTCAAAGTATCAGGGTGATTAAAATATTATCCGCACAAACGTTTCACTACCCGTCTTGCACCAACTTTTCTAAACCCAAGTCTGTCGTAGATTATTGCATAGACAGACCCTTGGCTGATTTGAAAATGATTCGCCACATCATCCACTGTAACATGCGTATACGACAGGGTCAGTTCACGTGCATGCTCCATGTTGTCATCAGTCGCGGACTCCATACTGTGTAAAAATAATCGGCACTGGGCGCACCCTCCGACCACAAAAAATTCATCAAAGCATGTTGCTCTTACGTGCAAATCACAGGTAGTGCGGCCAATGTTTCCCACACTGCAGTCCCAAGTGAACAGACGCGAGACGCTCATACCTCCACAGCAATGAATGGAAGGACAGCGGCCTCGTACAAAACGTGGTGTTAAGACAGTGCGGCTTATGGAAGTATTAAGATAACAGGACTGGGAATATTTTTTTAACCACCCTCATATTTCCCAACACCTCCAGTCATGTGCCGCCATTGCTTTGGTAGCTCACAGACTCCACCCCCCCCCCCCCCTATAAACAACTAGACTGCGTGACTGCAGTCGGATGAATGTGTCCGTACGGTTCGTTTGTCACCGGCGGTCGTCCTTCACCAAAGCAGACAGCGTTCATACTCTTGTCCGAGACATTGTTTGCTCCCCAGACTATTGTTTGCTCCCCAGACTCTGCTTGCAATGTTCTCAAGATTTTAGTTGGTTTAGAATTTTACTTCATTGGAAATTTTATAATGCGCAGCTACTCTGCAGCTACAGAAACACTGCTCGCCACCATAATAGATGGAACTGCTGTGCACGTGCCAAATACGCAATTTTGAGCGCAGCATGTTCAAGGATTACAATGTCCTCCACACGTTTCATTGTGCAACACTCATTCAGCAATTTCTAATGGACAGAAGTCCCGGTCAACTTAGAGCCACTAAATGAGTTACACTTCAGAGTAACGCCACTTCAGTCACCTTGGTGCTTAAAACCATTGTTGCCAGTTATCTGAAGCTTTAACTAAAATCGCAGGAAACGTTTTTCCGTCCTCCAGAATTGTTAAAACAGTTCACGACAGAGCAAAACAATATCCCATGAGCTTCCAAGCACCGTATATAAAGCTGAGGAAGTCACATTTTTTAATTGTGACGATTGGTAGATGCGTCTGCCCTGCACTAAGCACCAAGATGGCGGCACCCACCAGCAGATCGGGGAACGGAGTGCCGATACCCTAAGCATAGCTCATTTAGCGGCTCTAGGCAGTGCATTCATCATACTCAAATTTAATGAATGTAGGTTTCAGGAACCAAAATTAAACCCGAAAGAAGCTGTTTTCCAACGCACAAGAAGGAAAACTGCAAAAAACCACCTGGTTGACACTGCTACTCACAAAGGGTACCACACATGATCGCAACTGCTGGATCTGCTTTCGGGTATCCATTTTATTGAAGCTTTCATGTTTTTGCTTTATGTGGTGCCATATAAACTTTCTTACACCCGAAGAGCGCTCAACAGAACGCTGTACTCGAGCCAGCAGCAATATCGTGGTCCTCAGATGCCGTCTTTGCAAACATCTATACTCAAGCAACTGGCCCAAGTGTGAACCGCAAAAAAAAAAGATGGCAACATTTGCACGCATAGAGTATGAAAATCAGGGGTTCCAATCTGTTGAACAGAGAAATCGAGAGGTTGAAGAGCGAGAATCGTGCACAAACAAGCAGACTGTCCCTAAACATTCAGAAAAACACTACAGTAACAAAAACATTTAGAAAGCACTACAAAGGTGATCCAACTGTCTTACACTTGCGACTCAAGGTGTAAATTTACCAAGAAAAGATCAATAGTCACAAACAACTATAGTTGGTGATAGGTTAAGTGGAAGCCCCTCCCACCCCCTTTCCACTTTAGCAGAGCGATTGATGGAGAGGAGGTGACCTCCTCTCCAACATTCGCTATGCTGAAGTGGAAAGAGGTTGGAGGAACTTCCACTTAGCCTGTCACTGACTAGTCAAAGGAATCAATGAAAGAGTTTGGTCCAAGTGCAACACCCTGTATGCATTCTGGAGTCCACAAAAGGTATGATGAAACAGCAACAGTGGTGCCATATCATGTTGGCTTTGCTCATCAGGGTGAGTCGGAAACAGATCAGACCAGGTGGGTTGGCTAGCTTAGCTAGGGCAGTGTGTACCATTGCATGCAATTGGCAGAGCTGCAGGCACACCCCATCTCTTCCGACTGCCGCGTTTATGAAACAAAGAACATAGCACGAGGGCCCCGAGCTGCGAAAAGCTGGCCCTGCTGATGGCTGGTTCTCTCTCCAAGGTGGTAATGTGCCGTTCAGCACATTTTCATTGAGACAATGCCCCGAGTTTGACCTGCAAAGTTTAGATTGTCAATGGTTACGAAACACACACCTACACCAATGCTACATATTGCCACCCGCAGGGCCAAGAAAGCAACACTCGGTCATGGACTTCTAGAAGATTCGAGCTCATTCTTGCTCCGAAGGTAACTTTTATCATTTATTCCTTTCTTGACCCTGCGGGCCAGCGGCATAGACTTTCCATTTTCCCGGAGGGAGCAGGCTGAGAAGTTCTCCACGGGGGCGTTATTTTTTGCCAGAACTGGAGATTGAAGCTAACGAAAGCACACTGGGATTCCATTTCCCATGTATTTTGTCAATAAAGGCAACGTGGGCGTTTTCTTGTTTACATGCCACTACTAGAAGCTCGTTATATGGCGCGTAAACAGCGTCTCAATAAGGATCATGGTCCGCGCCCGGGGGGGGGGGCTCTGCCCCCAGATCTTACTAGGGGGGCACGAGCCCCGATGCCCCCCCGTAGTCTACGCCTATGCTGCGGGCAGCAATATAATCAACAGAACTGGCGCCGGGAGCCAGTGTAAAGAACAAAAATTACAGTTGGAAGTGCTACAAAAAGGTAAAAAACACTATTACACTTTTAGGAATACGGTCATGCCCCGATCATTCCGAGTCGTCTACAACCCCAAGCCGTCCTAGTTGATTGGATTATAAAATTAGCCTTTCACTCCAGTCCCTACAACATGACGAGTCCATATGTAATCTTGTCGATTCGGCATTGATGGACTTTATACCCTAGTCCCCCCATTTGAGCGACAGCCGCAACAAGCGACGACGACCAACTTTCAAAGATATGTAGCATGCACGTGGAGGCATCATTGGCAGGCTTGCAATACCTCGATGCTCGTGAAGCTCGATTGATTGCAAGCCTGCCAAAGATACTTTTGCGTGCATGCTGCGTGAAGGTTGGTCAGCGTCAGTTGCCACCGTCTGTCGCTCAAGTTGAACTCGGACACTATTATCGAAAGCACTATGCATGCGCCCTTTCCAAATCATAAAAGTTTATAACAGGGCACAACTTGTTTAAACCAGTGATGTGCAACTTAGAGATCCGAATTCCGATATTATAAGAAAAGCACCGTGGTCCAAACAGCTCCATTGTAGCACGACTTTCCCCACCAAGGTCAAGGTTTCCAAAAAAACTGTGCATCCTTTGTCCAAGAATGCTGCAGCTAACATCCAGTATACAGGCTGCTTGATTTTAATTCAAACAGATTTATTAAACGAAAAGTGCACCAAAAGGCACACTAACATGATCTGTGCGAGTTATACGAAAATAGAGGACATAATATAGGTGGCTAAATGTCACAATAGGTCAAGTAATTAACAAAATTTTGTAATCATCTTTGTAACTAGTGAAAAGAAACATAGAGTTCCAATTATAGATTTGTTGACGGTCCTCGAAAATCACAGAATAAGTAAAATATAGAAAGACTAGCAGCACAAGGGGAGGGGCAGGAGGTGCACTAAAGTTGCTACAGTCATGTTTCGTTAATATGAACCCCGTTATTAGGAACGCACCGTATTATGGACGCAATTTTCAGAGATCAACCTTTCGCCATGCAATTTTGCTCCATTAATATGGAAACCCACAGTCTGGACTATGGACAGCTATTTTAAAGGCGAATAGAGCAATTACAGGCATTTCTATCTCGTTATTACAGATGCCAGTAGACCAGATTAAAAAAAGAAAAAGGTTCAAAAACTTTCTTGAGATATCAGTGAACCCAAGGGGCCACAGCGTGCACCTGGACGTTCGTTGCGGGTCTCGCGCAACGAGCGTTCTTCTAAGTAAACTGGGTCATTACCGCTTGTAGTTGCTCGAGATTGTGTAGGACCTACAACCGGGAACAAAGAAGAATGAACTCTAAAAGGTCACTTCATTGCGGCCCTCGTCGACATTTGGAGTACAGGAGAGAAGCTCTGGACAGAGAAAGCTAATTTCTTCCATACTCCATTTGACTGTGACTTGGCAAACGGCGAAGGCTATGAGGGGACAAAGCAACGTCTGGGAAGCAACAAAGAGGGTTATGAGGAGAGTTCCTCTTTCTACTCTTCTCAAACTGCTTGGGCTAGAGAAGAAGGGAAGGAGAAGACTCCCCTCTATGCTTGTTGATGCGCGTGTTTTGGCGCCGATTCGCTATTAGGGACGACTCGCACTACGGACGGTTTTTCTGAGGAACGGAGGCGTCCATATTAACGAGACGCAACTGTACTACGGTGCCTCAAACGCGTCTCCAACTGGTATGACCAGCATCTCGTTCCTCCGACGTGTCAACAAACGGTGCCACAAAAGCCGAAGTGTCGTGCTGCCGGATGTCGCAATCCTGGTGGTCGGGCACAGAAGTTTCGGAAAGGGAGCACGGCAAAAAACGAGCATCGTCCTCACTGCGTCCCAACTCCCGGCTACCAAAGCTTCCACGGACTGTCAGGCTGGAAGCGACCTGCAGCAGAACGGGCGTCTGCTACGTCCACCACAACTGCTGTGACAGTGTCAGGTTTGCAACCGGCGACAACGCGACACTTTTATGGTGTCGTTGAGGAACCTCTTTTTTGGACGCTGTAAACGCACCAGTCGGAGACGCGTTACAGGCGCCGTAGTTACTGCATATGCAACAGGTGCAAATCTGGCGATGCGAAAATGAGGAAGGTAAGATCATCATCCACATTTTTGCATCATCGGTTTTACACCTTTTGCAGAAGAGATCACTTCAGCGCACCCCAGCGCTTCATCGGGTCTTCCTAAAAGTCACTAATCTAACAGTTTTCAACGGCGCTCAGCTAGTTTCTAATTGGAACCATGTTTCTTTTCACTAGTTATAAAAATTTAGTTATTCGTCTTGTCTTAAACAGTCTGGCAGCACAGTTTGATCCTCTCGCTGATTGTGCGTCTTCCCATGTCAGCATTTGTGTCTTTTCAGGAAGGCCGGCTCTTCTTGTTCCCAAGGAGAATGCTCTTTCCCAGACTGCACAGTGCTGCATTGGCCTGCTGTAGGAGAGACATATCACGTAAGATTGAATCAGTTTTCATTTTCTCCGGAGTTTGCTTTTGTCATGACAATGTTGGAAGGCAACCCACGACCGCAGGTGCCAGGGTGGGAGATGGCCATTACTGCCTCCTCGTCCCACATTAGTAGCCTTTTCCACATATAAATCCTTGCAGTCCATTTGTTAGTACGGTCGCCACATACTGCCCTGGAAGTTCAATAAAGCACCCACATAGCTCGAGGAAAGATTGCTACTAATTTACTGCAAAAGCAGTTCTTTGCTCGGATGCCATAGGATAGATGTTTACTTCCATGCCTGCCAGCAGCCGAGGCCCCGGGCAGCAGTGCACTGCCTGTAAAAACACAAAAACAAGCAAAAGCAGACGATGAAGAACAACAAAATCGAGCAACAATGTCTCTAGACGTGACATCATGCCTGTTGGAGGAGTGTCATTGGGCAGTGTGGCCCGCACATCGGGATAACACGGTGTCACGGGATTTGGGTGTGCGTCCAGATGGTATCCGTAATCTCACCAAACCCGTAAATTCCTTTATCTTTCTGTAGCTAATACAAAATATCTTTTACAGGCACATCGTTCCTAGGGGCAAGCTATGAAGCGGGAGACAGTGATGTGCCTCTTTTCAAACAAACTGATAGGCCACGTGAGCAGCTCGGACTAGCGGTCACTCTTGATCAGCCGCAGCTTGATGAAGGATTTTCCTGCAGAGTACAAATGATATTGCAGTTCTGCTAGCTATACGCCTTTCCAAGAAACGCTCGGCCCCAGGGACAAAGAACCTTTCTTGATCCCACTTACTGGGTTTGCAGGCTGAGTCTCTCACCGGTGTCCCTCTTAACCAAAGTTGAGTGGACTGCTGATTTTGATAGGTGCAGCCTGTGTATGCGCAGTAGCGAAAGCCTGCGTAGGCGCAATATCAAACACTGCGGGCGGACGAATTCTCGCGTTTTTCCTCCTGTCTTTTGCCTTTCTTGATGTATGTATTTTCCCAGGGACATTAAGAAAGCATTGTAACATATGTAAAAAAATAAACAAAAAAACTGTAATCTATTTTTGGGGTACATGCACGACAGAGTGAATGCGACTGGAATGTTTGTTTTATCTTACAATGAGTTTTAACGGTGCTGCCCAGTCAGCCGTGTCAATTGACAAAGCGCTTAGTTGTCTGAAAGAATTTACAACAGAAGATGGCCGAAGGGCATGTATATTTTACATGCACATATAATGTGATCTACACGACAGGACTCTGACATTAAATTTAGCAAGTGTCAAGATTCAAACAATATATTGTACATACCACATGGTGCAGCATTATCTGAAAAGAATTTATTTGAGAAAGATCTCAAATAAGAGGGCGCAACAGCGTCGACGACACTCGTACCTCAAGGATCGGACGGAATCCAAAAGGACCTGGTTTTGGGGAGAGATTCCTTTTTTTTTACACCAGCATCAAGGTAAAGGAACGGAGGCAACTGGTTCGTTCCACACCCGAAACCGAACAGCTATTTCTAGTGATGACAAAGGTCTCCACATGAATCATCTCTGGGACTGGGGAGAGCAGTTGTCATTCCTCGTAAAATTGCATTGAGGGTCATTCATTGTTCTTCTCTTACAATATTATCATTCTCGTGATTGTTGTTTGAGCAGGAATTGCTTACAAAGCCGATAATTCACAACGAAAACCAGGATTTAGCTCGGAGTCAGCGGGGCTGTTTATAGCATTTTTAGGCGTTTCTAGACTTAATATCAGGCATGATAATAATGCTAAGAAGATTTCTGCAGCCCATCAAGGTTGAAGGGTGGACAGCATGCACAGTATCAAAAACGCTGACATTGAGGAGAAATTTTAAAAGTGATATGACAGGTCATTGGAATATATCAGGCGCTTGTTCAGAGTGACTCCGAATTGCGCTCAAAACCTGTGTAACCAAGAATAGGGTTGAAATTACCGATCACTAAGGGGATGAAGGAACACCGTTCCCATGATTCTTTTAGCGCGGGCCGGGGCGCTTGGGGGATATAGCAAATGGTCTATTGTCACGAGTTCGACATTAAACGGACACTTTTGTGCTGAATGTGTCTGACGCTGCCCTCGCTCATCTTCAACCTGCTGCTGTTCTTAGAGCAGCCAAGCAGAAGCACATAGTTACTCTAACTGATCACAACAAGTAGTGCTATCTACTTATGTGATCTATCTAAGCACTGTTTGCACAAAAACAGGCAGCTCTTCGTTAGGCATGTGAAAATAATGGATTTTGGGTTTGAAGCAAATTCAAAGTGAATACCGTAAAATCCCGAGATAGCCCAAATAAAATTGAAAGAAAATTGGGTGAAAATAAAGAGTGGGCAAACTTTCGGTGTGTAATGAAGAGAAGCTGAAAAAATGCTACTTTTAGATCTGTGTACTCTGTCAAACTTGTTATCACAGCGAGGGGCAATGAGGCAAAGATGACTACTTCCCAGTCAGCAATGTTCACTTGTATCCCGCCAAAACTAACTAGACACATTTACGCCAAGTTCCTCATTGATCCCAACACTGCGATTACTAGGAGTGGGCTATATTTTGGTGTTTAGAAGAAAATAGCAATTCAAGCCAAAAATAGGGGTAGGTTACCTATTTGGATTTTACAGTAGTAGTTTTGGCCGAATATTTTTTAATTGAATACTGATTAGTTGCTGCAGCCTTCTCCATGCCTTTCACTACTCTTACACCATGCTTAAACAAAAATTCAGCTGAACTCGCAAAGGTTGTTCCCAAGGGTCTAATTGCCCACCTATGAGCACTGTTAAATTTAATCTAGATATATTTATCAACTATGGCCTCAGACAGTCCAATACCTACATTAATCATAACCTTAAATTGCAAGCTTCACCCTTGTTGGTGTTAGACTGGTGGCGGTTGATAAAACCCGTATGCTCTACTGACGTCTAATCCCTGGTTAGCTCAGTTGGTAGAGCGCTCCACCTGTAATGGAGAGGTCCCGGGTTCGATACCCGGACCAGGCGGATTTTTTGGTCGCGCACCAGTCACCTAGCTGTGTTTGGAGATTTGTGTTTGTCCTTTGTCCCTCTTGTTCCCCTTCTCCGGGGATTATTTTCGTCATTCTTGGCCAGCTCGCTTGCACCTTTGCATTTAGTTGCATTAAAAAAAAAAAAGAACTGTTTATTTACTTGCTTTTTAGTTATCAAAGAAACTTATTTTCTGTCAAGGGTGATACCGCCTACGCCTTACAACAAAATTCCCGAAGCCAAAATTTAAGAATTTTTTTTTTCATTCCAATTGTAATTAAATAGTTTGTTATTTCTTCTTTTTTTTTTCGAAAAGAAAAAAATTGGGCTTCAAGAATGGTGTGATAACACCAGGGCCTGTTTGCTCGAAGCCGGTTAACTTTAACCGCGGTTAAGAGTTCACCGCCCTTACCTACTAGGTACCTACAAGTACCTAGCCAAGTTGACGAGAGCTGGATGAGCGATAGCTCTGTGTTTTATTATGGGGTGGTAGCTGGTATCACCTAGTGGTTATAGCGAATATAAGTGGCTTCCGTGGAAAAAGTTCCCAAAAAGGGGGGACACAAAAACGCGCGCTACTGGGTTTTCGCGACGCAGCGCGACATGCATTTGAGTTTAAGAAACATTTTTTGTTGCTTGTGGTACAAATATTGGGTAAGGTAAAACTAAATTAACCCTTGTTCAGAAAATTTCTAAATACTTGGCTGTTTGAATTGAAGAATTGAATTGAAATTTCCTTCCAAGTTTAAAAGAGGAGGACGAAGTTCAGTCCTAGAAACAATAAGAAGGAAGTGAGCAGTGAGAGGCGGGCGGTCCACCGGCAGCATGGTTGGCCAGCATGTAAGAACTCTATTCGCGTTTCCAGCTCGAGGCTCGCCCTCCCGCGGCGGAAACGGAAAGCGCTCTAGTGAGGGTCCCCGATTCTCCTGCTCAGCGGGCACGGCAGAACCACTCGCAATCATGGCTCACGAAATGCCATTTCCGAATGCAAACAACACTCTTCACTGTCCCAACGTGGTGCTGCAGCCGATATGGGATTGTAGCTTATTAGAGAGTTTTAGTATTGCGCATAGAAGCAAACGCAAGCGGTTTGCGTTAGAGTTGCATGCCCGACGTTGTGCGTGCGCCTCATCGCCATGCGCCAATCCAAGACCGCAATTTTGGGCTCCGCACACACGCAGTGTGGAACACGCAAAGCTATCGCAAACACACAGCGCTTGCGTTCGCTCGTATAGGCAATACTAAAACTCACTACTGTTTCACCGGCTTCAAACTCCAACGAAACGTGCTGCAGAGAGCAGACGTGCAAGCAGGTAGGCGTTCCTTCGAACTGGAAAGGCTGAGTATGGCAAAACGACGGCACGTGAAAATGAAAGTAGCCAAATATTACAAAAAAATTAGCAATTAATATTTTTTTTTACTTTTGTGCATTTGGTTGGGAAGGATATTGGCGGCGACTTTGCACGTTTTGCTGATAGTCAGAAGTCGCGAGTTTGATAGCAAAATATACTTTACCCACAATTAATGTAATTTTACATGGATTTCTCACCTTAGCAAGAATGTCTTCATTGATTTTAGACTTTTTTTATTTTATGACTTGGTAATTAAAATGTCTGCAGCTGGCACCAGTGATGATAATTAGCACACTTTTGATTGTCACATTTGTTGGCGCGTTTGAAATTAGATCAGAAGCAACAAATTAATTAGGGCTTGAAGAATTACGTATTAAAATATCTTAATTTTAATAATATTATTATGAATACAAATCGAGGCAATGTATGCCCCCAATTAACGCCAAGATCACGAAAATACGCCATTTAACCATAATGGTGTTTACGGAAAGGTATAATTTTGTTTTCTTTTTGGCATATGAAAAACTTTTACATCGTTATAAAGATAGACAAACAGTCAAACACTGGATACATTATAAAGTCCTATGCGCCACGCATTGCTATAAAAAAACGCACGGTTCAGCTGTCTGACTCGGATTCCGCTTTTTGGGTTGTTGCAGTGGGAACAGCGTTTATTAATTTAAACGTTTTGTTGACATGTATTGCTTAAAGCTTGGAATTTATTCTCTTGTTTTTTTGTGCTGGGAATAATGTTAAACCAATTAATCCTCTAAATAACCCAAAACCCATTAAAGGACCGCTGATTCATTATTTCCCCTGACAATTATCTGTGCGATAAAAGGCAGAAGAACGTACAAATATCAGCACTGATATTTTTCAGCAACTACAATATTTTGTTACCTCTAAGATGCATGAAAGACCCTGTCCGTAAAGGGGCGATGCAGCGATTTTTGTACTTTGCGCAAATACCACTTAAAACGGATCCTGACGTTAATGACCTATGAAACACGCGTTTGTTTTTCACCCCACGCAATAGAAGTCCCAGAAAAAAATAAAGAAAAACGAGCGGCGTTCATTCCCTCAACTCGCAGCCAGAACAAGCGGCCACGTGATCTGAAGCCGATTATATGCCGCCAATGTTGATCATAGCCACGCGCTGGGGTTGGCAAAGCACAGGACACGCGCTGAGTTCCCGACATTGTTATGGCTCGGCTATTGTCGTCGTTGCAGCGATTGGACACGGGCCACTACCCGAATGCTTCTCGAGCTAGGAATTATCACGAGCCCAAATCGAGTGCCCACGCAATGCTCGGGTCCAATCTATGAACCGCATTCAAATATCGTCATCGGGGTGTTTTGCGATCCCCACGTTACGTCATCAAATTTTGCAAAGGAGAGATTGAATGAAAATGATCGCTTTTGTCCTTGAAATTACACCGCAACAAAGGAGTTTCTTGGCCAGTGGCGTTGCGTGTGAGTATCCTTGAGTCCCACTAGTGCCAGTAAGCTCGTGTAAAGTGAAAAACATTCCAATTGAATATCGTTGCACCGCTCCTTTAAAAGGACACACTGAGAAATCGCGCAAAACTTTTTGAAGTGCCTGGATCGAACACGTATGTCACAAAATAAAGTGTCTGCGAACAACTCTCAAATAAATAATTACGATGTGAGACACATCTTGAGTTATTAAAGAATCCGAAATTAAGACCTATATCGAGAAATTAAATCCAAAATAGAGGTTAGTTTCGGTTTCACTCCAGAAGTAAAATGTGCATCCTTGCGTAAATATTACGCTAAACACCGTTTTGTTTTCAGGATAAGGACGTGACCTGCGCTCATAACACTCTAGCTTCCTCGTATTACCAGAAATAATTTGTGTCGCTCAGTGAAACCAGCACACAGACAGGCTCAACAATGGCAGCATCTCAAACCCTCACTATAACCGCCATCTTTTAAAACCAGTGGCGCCACCTATAGTTAGTTGGAGTCGCGAATATAACACCATCAAAAATTTAAACACCTGTATATTTGGCTCCAGTGAAAATAAACTTACTGGTAAATTACCCAAGCATCGAGAGACGCTGAAAGTAAAATTCTACGATCCGCGGGCGCATGGCCTTCCCCTCTTATAAAAGATTTGAAGTAAATATCCATAATAAGGCTTTGACGAACGCGCATGAAAGGCAAAATTTGTTTTAGGCTTTTGCTTTAGAACAGTTACTACTGAAGACGCCAACACGTGCAGCGCGTGTGTACTACACTTGTAGCATGCACCTTGGTGCTTGGGACGCTGTCTCCTTCTGCGTGCTATCAATACCCGGCCGATTGAGTCAAGGCAATCCACTTTCCGAAAACGTTGCCATGCCGACAGTTATCGCATTCATTTAGGCTTAGGAATGGCCAGAATCGAAAGACTATCTAAAAAATGCGGCGAGGTCATTGCTCATGTTTTGCGATTCAAGTGATGGTAAGGCAAAGCGAAAGCCTCCTAAACCATTCATTGCCGACACTAGCGCCCGATGTTGCAGCTGCTACGACATGTTAGTTCCAAAGCGAGCAGCGCTCACTCACCAGGGCACTGCCGTATTTCCCCGCCCAGCTGGGCGTCCAGAGGCGGTGGTGAAGACTCTCGGAATCTTGCAGAGCCGTGTATTGGGGAGAGTTTGGCCAGTGGGTGTGGCGACGAAGGCGCCGGAGGAAGGAGAAGGAGTAAACGAAACGGAGGAGAGCGCCGAAGGAGAGCGAGAGAGAAAGAAAGGGAGCAGAGAAGGAGACGGCCGCCATTTTTTGGCAACGCTGTGGAGAACTGGTCGGAGAAGAGCACTGCTGAGGCTACGTGTCGTCTGCTACGGGCCGACTTCTTCTAACCCGCCCTGAATAAAAGTCTGTGTGCCATACGTCGAGAAAACTTAATTTATTAGCTTTTAACCCACCGAGGAACAACAGTTATGTCATTTTCTTGCCAGGGCCAGCGATATAAAAGGAAATAATCGAGAGTTAGATGCTCGATCCAATGCATTCTGCCGGGAGAATGATCGAAGATGGCGGCCCTCCCCACTCAGCTGGGAGGAGCCGGAGTTCACGCGCATGCGCTCACTTACCTCTCGCTCTGCGCTCGCATGCTGAGTGGCTCGCTCGGGAGGGGAGAGCGTTACGGCGAGCGAGATCCATAAACTGACCAAACTCTCCCCATGTACGGCTCTGGAATCTTGGTTCGCTGAGGCGGCACCTAGCGCCCATTTAATCGCTCAGGAGCGCATCGCGTTGAAGCGAGTGAACGAGTGGGCCAGCAGATAAGAAAGGACGCGCGTGCGCATTGCGCGGGTCTCGGCACCATGCGCTGCGCCGTCAGGAGAGCAGCGGCCGATGCAATTCGGTCGGCGCTCCCGTGTTGTCCAGACTTTTGCTCACGACAGTACGTCACATATGCAAGAACTATCAACTGGCGTCGGCTGACTACTTTCGCGGCTGCGTGTGAGCAGTACCTGCGGAGCGTGAAGAGAAAAGAAGAAGCGAAAGGCCGTCCGCGAGCTCCTGAAGTCTCGGAAAACGCTCGGCGAGTATGCCACCATCGTGAGACAGATGTACGAAGACCCCGACGGCCGGGACTTCTTCGAGTGCTTCCGAATGTCACGAGCCAGGTAGGGTGTGCTGCTTTTTATTTTGGATTATTTTCATGTTATATATCAAGTGGCGTTCCACGTGGGCCCGCGCGTCGCTCGCAGGAATACTCACGTGGAGCGTGCGCTCCCGCAGTGAAACCACGTTTATATCATTTTTAACGCGGCAGGATCACGAGAGCAGCTTTCGTAACAGTCACACGCTTGTCAGATTTTACTGCGTCTGTGCTATAAAAAAATAGCAATGGCATGCACAAGTGCAGCTCATACGACACACTTTTTCTGTTCACTAAATCTGGTCACGGTGTTGTGCTCCTTTGAGTGCATGTATGACGGAAGCCCGTTGTGCTTCCTTGTCCTTTGTGCTAAGCTAGGATGTGTGCTTACAAGCTGCTTTTGAGTGAATTCTGCATAAAAGCTCGCGCTGCAAAACCCAGGGATCTTGGGTTCAATCCCCACCCCTGCCCGTTTCGATCTGGATGAGCATCGTACCAGCAGACGTTCGTGTTTCACTACTGACGTGACGGGTGTTAAAGACCCTAGGCTAGCGGTCGTACAGTACTGCCTAAAAACTCATCTACAGCGCGTACCGGTGTCGTTGACCTTTTTAACCTTTTAAGTGCCGGATGTAGCTCGCACGCACAATGGTTGCAGCTGGGCACTGTAGCCAGGATTTTGTTGCGGCGGGAGAGGGGGGGGGAAGGAGTGCCTGGGGCTAATAACACATTGTGTATAAAAAAAAATGAACAAATGAGTTGCTTCATTACAATTGTAGTGAACAAGCATGCCCTCAAAGCTGGAAGCGGAGCACATTTGCTTATGAATAACATCCCACTGCCTTTCCGGTCTCTTTGCAGCCAGCAAGCCAACCACTGCCTGCCTCTACAAACGGCCTTTCTAAAGGCCACTCATATTTACGTTGAAGATGCCGTTTCATCGGGTTGCAACCACCTCCCGTGTGTCTCCGAAACCATGTGAATAAATTATTAAAAGCAGTATCGAGTTCTTTTTCGCTTGTCCTGGTCCTTGTGGTCGCTACGATACCTGTCGTAGATCCAGGGGTACCGCTGAACTACCTGAATTAATCTATAGGTTTTCTCGGGTACGTCAAATGCAGCGGCAACTTCAGCCCTCTTCGCGGCAGCGGCACTCTTCTTTGCAGCTTGAGCAGCTTTCCACACGTCGGAGACGGGCGGGAAGTTCATCGTCGCAGCCATTCTCGCAAGCAAGCACGGAGCGTCTGAGGCATTTGCACGCGGAACCGGCGGAACCACGTGAACACCGGTGGCAAAGAAGGCGGAGGAGGGAAGCGCGCGCGCTGATTGGCCGCGGAGAAAATACGGAAACCTACATCACGACCCGGGAAGGAGAAAGTTGAAAATTTTTCAACTCTTCACTCCGGATGCCGGAAGGCGTAATTACGTCACCGCCCTACGGAGCAACGTTACTAGATTACCTCAGTTGTGGAACTATTGCAGAAGGGTGTACTCCCCCTCACTCACTTCAGTCCGCCTGTCGTCGTTCAAGCGCTATCTAGATTTTCGTTTCATAACTGTGCGTTCCATAGAGCTGCATAGAGCATAGCTGAAACGCCTTCCAGACGCCGTGCTTGGAAACGCATTATCCCATAGAATACACTGAAGTTACCAAAGCAGCCGTCCGGCGCGTCGAGCGACGCCAGGCAAATCGTGGTGAGTGAGGGGGTACTGCTCGTGCATGCAGCGTCTAGTAGCAGTTCCGTAACTGAGCTACTCTAATAACGTTGGTACGGAGCGAGTGCTGACGTCACTACGGGTTCCGGCTCCCGTTTTTGTATTCCGGGTCTGTTTGAACCGCGCTTTAGAGTTAACCAGCTTCGAGCAAACGGGCCCTGAACCTTTGTAGAGAAAGCGGGCGTCTTATGTCAACTGTTTTCGTGAAACATGCGAGGTGTTTACGCGTTTTATACGCGGGCCGAAAAAGAAGGGACTCTGAAAGTCACCTAAGGCGCTTTGGTTTCGTAGAAAAAGGCATTTGTCAGTGATGGCACTGCAGGCTTGTTTTGATTCGTCTCATGAAACACCACCGAATATGGTAATAGCATGGCCGATCACTCACCCGGCACAGAGCTTGTCTAACTGACGTTCGCCGTGGAATGGTTTCAAGTACGCACTACCACGAACAAGACTTACCATGACTCGAGATCGGTACTCCGGCGTCGCAGAGCAACACGAACGGTTTGTTTGTACGAGGAGACAAAGGGTACAACCGGATAGCTGTAACATTTGATTGGATTCGGGCGGTACCTTGACGCTCACGGTGGCATTGGTCTGGAAGGCCAGGTAGCTCACGTCATCCGCGATCAGGTATCGGCAGAGAACCGTATGCGATCATGCATGCGTCGGTATGCATCGCATAGTCTACGACGCCGGCCCAAAGCTATCGAACTGAAGGCGCCAAATAGCCCGACTGATGCACCACTGGTACCGCTGGTTTGGTTTGCTGGCGCGCTCGCTAGCCAGCCAACTGGATCGGATTGGATTTCCGCCCAGTGGATATAGCCCAGTGGATATTAATTCAAAATCAATCGTTCTCATCTGCGCTCCCTAATAAGGTCGTTTATTTCGTCGACTAATATTCTGTAAATAACTAATACAGTGTGCTGACAATAGAATATAAAAGGCTACTTTGTCAAAATCACTTCGTAGTTTCGGTTTCGGAATCACGTCAGCGCCCCCAAAAAATTAAGGCGCAACAGCCATCTCGCTTTCTCTCCACTTTAGCAGAGCGAACGCTGAAGGGGAGGTCGCCTCCTCTCCAGCGTTCGCTCTGCGAAAGGAGAAGGTGTAAGGGCTTCTACTTTGTCTTAACCTGTCAACGACCAACCAATCAGCCGCCTCCCTCTTATTACTTGACCCGGCTCTCCACGCGTGGATTTGGTTGGGAGCGCCGCGAAGCGTGATGGTGAGGTGGCGAGAGAAGCGTATGACTGGTCCAGCGAGGACATAGCTTCCACTGCAGTCTCAGCTTAGGGGTCCAGAGCCAGCGCCTGGAGCGCGTCTCCGACTGATGTGTTTGCATGATGTGCCATACCCTTGCCGAATCTTTGCCCAACTTTTACAGAAATTCGGCAAAGATTTGGTGAAAAACGGGGTTGTCAAATTGACAAATTTCTGCTTATTTTAACGAAAAACATATTGCCTAGATTCCTAGAGAGCAATTTAAACGTTGACGTAGTGATTGCTAAATAATGTGATGAGTTTAAAGTAAAAGTTTATTAGTGTCATTTTTCTGCATTTATTTGCAAAATTACACGACTTCGTTTATGGTATGCAGTGATCTCTGGTATGCCTGTGCAGCTGGTTTGAGTTTGTGGTTTGTTTTGGAGCTCATCGATGCAGGTCTGCAAGTGCAAGCCATATATGGCGAGAGCTTTGGGGTGGTTTCGTTTTCTGTGTGTCGCAATGCCTCCACCAAAGGTCACACTAATATTGCAAGTATAATGTATTATAGGAAGTATGCACGCTTTTAAATATTGGGCCAGCTTGTTTAGAAACGTGGCACTTGGAAATTTCCGATGTGCAATAATGAGTGCCTTTGTTTTGTGTTTAGTTTTGTATGAATGTGCTTAAAGGCCAATGACCAGTTCACGCTTTCCACTTTTCCCCCGCTTCCTCCTCTCCCCCTTCCACCCTGTCCACCGTTGCCTGTTTCCTCCTCCCCCATGGTGAGGAGGATCTTCTGCCATGCAGAATTGTCGGCCCTTTAAACTGAGATAAAACCCAAAATGCAAAATACCTAATAAAAAAAAATTAAAGCCGTTTACAACTCCCTGTAACGCCGAGGTGGAGCGCAGCTCTTGAAAGGGGAAGGCGCGGAGGGGGAGGGTCACGTGACCTGGAGGCCACGTGATCTCGGAGAGAGTCACGTGGCCGGGGGGTTACATGACCTGGGGGTCGTGACCTCGGGGATCACATGACCTTGGGGTGACCTTGCGATTACGCCGACGCCGCTCAAGCCGGAAACGGGCGCCTAAGAGCTGCGCTCTAAAAAGAAAAAAAAAAAGCCACAACTATTTTTGTTGAATTTTCGCCAAATCTTTGCCGCATTTTCCTCCAAAAGTTTGGCAAGTGCAGAAATTTGCCGAATCCAAACTTTGGATGATTCGGCCCATCACTAATCATAAGTGGTCGCGAAGTGGCAACAAACGATGTCGCAGAAGCCGGAGTGCCATATCCTAGAGAGCCTGTATGACAGTGTGTGTTTGGCTGCTCGTTCAGGGTCACCGTTAAATAGGTCACATTTGCAATACGAGCTAAGAGGCGCAGAAGGCATTAATCGTCTACAAATGTTTCCGCTGGTTCCCTCCTCGCCATGCAAAAACGCAAGCGCTTGCAGCCTCGTCTTTGCAGGCGTTCACCATTAAATTGCAAATATTTCTCATTGTCCGAGATGGACCCCCTCTACAATCTAGGCCAGGCTGACCCGTCCTAAGAGCCGCAAACAAAACCAGCAAGCTTCCAAGAGCTGCGGGGGTGGGGGTGGGGGGCAAACTTTTGCCGAGTGCAATAAACGAAACTCCAACTAGTTTCAATCTATCCAAGTCAAAAGCAGTCCAACTGTACGTGAGGTAGCAGTAGCACAAGAGCACCGTACCGCAACCTATCTTCCAATTTAAAACGCGTTCCTGGTGGGAGGGGCCGGGGTAGGGGAGGGAGTCGCGAGCCGCATACGGACAAAGCATGCGAACAAAGTATGCTGTATTATGCTCAGCTAGGCAGCATGTGAGTGCCAATCTGCTACATCCCAGACCTCTGCAATGTATCAGGATTGTCAGTCTGCATCTAAATGCTACTGAAGGTGGGGGCTACCAAGAGTGGGATACTTTTCCTGTGTCTTTTAAAAAGAGTGCGAACATTGTACTTCGTAGCTTCCAAAAGAAACAATTTATGTGAGCCAATCTTTCAACACTTGCCACCAGGGAACCAAACCTGCGCGGGCAGGTTTGAGAATATCATAATCGAGCGAATTCCCACCGTCGGTTAGAATCTCGATTCCGCGTCCACCACGGGTACATTATTTACATAAATGAGAGGATCTGTAACCCCCGTATCGGCGTTATTGCTCAACATCGCAGACATCAGAGCAAGAGCTCCAAAAATGGCACCGCGAGCAGATAAGGACAAAGAGTATCGTCTGCTTCTGCATGGATGCTGAACCGACTCCGGAGCTGGTGCAAGGTTTTTGAGGAACTGGGTCTGAACTCGTTCAGTACTGGAATGAATGAGACGTGCCAGTGCAGTCGCGCAACTTCCGGTTGAATCGAATGTACCAGTTCCTGCACTGCTGAACTAGTTCAGCCAGTTCTGGCTAATCGGACAGACCTAAGGACCGCATTCTGGGGGCAGAGCTTCTACTGCACTCTTGAAATGAAGAAAAGTGGCACTATTGTTTTTCCTGCCCGACACATCTAGTGCTGCCAGCCAAACCAGTAATTCTGCAAATAGTATGTCCTTGCTGTTTCTGCGGTTGGTGTCTTACACTGCAGGCTGTCTTGCTAAACTGTTGGAAAGATCAGATCAAGGCATATTTTCTTTCTTTTTGTTTATTAACAGCAAATTTTTATCAAGTAGAAAGAAAAACAAAACAAAGAATATGGCCACACTACGTCTGGATTGGACTCATCCAACAGTGGAAGAGGAAAAAAAAAAAGCATACACAAACACTGCACTGTCATCAAATGTCCAGAGCCACACTGCTGTAAAAACAAGACTCAAACTCTAACATAAAAAAGGAAAAAATATTACAGAAGTAACAAATGGAAAACAATAAAAACATACATACATATTCATAAGCACTAAAATGTAGAAAGTCAACTATGAGTGTTAGTAAAATAATTAGAACAGCCTTTCTCCAAATACTATGGAACATAACTCGATTCCTGTGGTGTTTCTGCCTGATGATTAGATCACAATGAAAAACAGTGCAATTCTCAAGAATTACAGGAAGCATGTAGAAATCAAGTACTATGTTGAAAGTTGCCTGAAAAGCTCATTCAGATAAGGTTCATCGTGTAATACACTAGAAAAAATACGCTATTTTTAAAGCATGTTTGCATGCAATACACTCTCAATACACACAAAATTAACTCGTGTACATGGGCTACTAGCTCAAACACGTAAAACAGGAACACAATGATTACACAAAAATATTTACAGACAGAAATACAAATCAACCAGGGCTTGCACACGTTTTGAAGACAAAAATATGAGGGTTTCAAGGGACTTTCAAGGCCCTGTCAACATATGTTCAAGGGCACGATATAACGCCACGTTGCGCAAGAAGATATCTTGCCGGGTTTTTCTTTATTTCTTAGTTGTCTGGGTTCTTGCTTTGTGCAGCTTTTGCCCAGCTGTGTGACCTGGCAATGTATGTCACTCATTGTCTCTGCTTCCTCAGAGCAGTCGGAGAGGCATTCCAGGTGCCCCAGTAACTCCCAAGTTACTTTTTTCCTGCATGCCATCACTCTCCTTGCTAAAGCAGCATCGTTCCTACTGTTTTGAGTCTTCAAACGGCCGCATCACTTCAGCTTCTAGCTATGCACGACTCTGGTGCATTGCGGGTGACGCGGAAGACCTTGACCCATCTGCGATTCAGACATTCAGGATATTTTCCTCCAGTCTCGTGGCACCGCACACAATCCGTCGCGAGACGTGCAAAATATCTTCGAGGCTCTCTGAAGGGAGCTGGCAACTTGCGCTCAATTCCCCGCAGATTTGGCGTGAATTCGCGGAGTGTGCGGATCTAGTGTGGAAGGCATACAAAAAGCTCGTCCACTCTCCCCGGACTGGTGCGCGACAAACTGCTTCTCAAGTTTCGAGGAAAGAATTATCTAAGTTTTTCCGCCTTCTTCCCACGAGGGCAAAGATATTGTAGCGACAGAAACTGGTTCGGGAACAGTTTCTGTTCCTGCAACAGCTCAGTGTACTCGACGACTGCCAAGTCTGGTTGGCGATCACCTATTCCCTTTGATGCGACGGAGGTGGGGGGGGGGGGCTCAACGTTTTCCAGCACACGCTAGCGTTTCCTTGATTTGAATTCCTTAAATCTAGTGAAATCCAGTGTCTACAATAGATGTTGGTCAGTCAGCCAATGGCGTTGGACAGAGCATTTTCCGTGCATCTTGCACACATTTTTAAGCACATTCACTTCCTCTGCCATTTCACTTCGTTGTTGTACAGATTGCAAACGAGCGATCATCGGTTCTATCTGTTTATCTCATAGAATCGAAAGGCTGCCATCCAAACTATTGTTGTCGTTGGAAGTGCTTATCTGGGTCACTATCCTAAGCAATAAAAGTTTGTGCCTACTAGGTAATACCATTTCACAGTAAAATTTGAAAAAGTGTGGCAACAGTGTCACACAATGCACATAGAGTGTGTTTCCCGGTTGCACGTTTTGGGGACCATCTTGAAGGAAAATGTTTTAAGTGGTTGTAGTAGGAATATGTTATGTTGATTAAAGGGGCCCTGCAACAACTTTACTGTTTTTAATTTGCGCTGAACCTGAGCGCACTGAATGTAGTAACTTACAGTGCAGTGCTTGACCTGTTGTTACGTCCAAAAGTGTCAGCGTCACGGCGCCTCAGCGCGCCGGAGCAAGCGTCCACGCTGGCTTCAAAGCGAAGCTAACGCAGCAAAGCCGAACCATGCAATGCGGGTCGCACGACCCGCGTGGGCGCGCAGACGCCCGGCTTCCCTTTACTCCTTCCCCCCCCCCCCCCTTTCCATCTGTCTGTCTCCTCGCTAGGCTTCACTGAGCTCTGCCACAGCTTCCCACCTTGCCCGGGTGTGACCTTGGAGCACTGCTCGGACGGGGAGCGAGGCCAGCGAGGCGACGAACGCTCATTCTCTCTTTCATCTATCCTCTTTCTTTGGCACGAGGGTTTGCCCGCGTACACCCTGCACATCTAGTGTCTGTTCCGCTCAATTGCGTGGACCGTGGTGTTTTGGAGTATGTGCGCTTTGCGCCCATTGACGAAGGTCGTGGCATCGCAAAAAAGGAAGGCACCCTCTTTTAAAGAGAAGTTTGATATACTTCAGACGGTGGATCAATCCCCAGCCGGAAGAGATCTGACATCGCAAGAGACCTGGGACTCGCGCCGCCAACTTTGAACAGCATCGTCGCCAAAACGAAAGGAGATCGAGGCGTTACCTCTGAACCGCAGAGCATAGCGGACATCATGGACTACTGCCGACAATGAAGAAAGTGATCAAGATGTCGAGCAAGAAATGAACGATTACCTACGCTGCGCCCAAGTATGCGGACGTGATCATTGCATTGGACACCTTGCGCCGCTACGTAAATGTTCACGACTGCGCGGAGAGTGAGGGAGGGCTGCGGCCCTGGAGAAATGGCTTTTACTGCTTAACATTAATTGAAAGAGGCAGGCAGATATTACGCGCTTTTGTGAACATGTCTTAACCCTCAATAGTTCTGTAAGTACACATAAAATAAACCATTGTATAAGAGCTGCTTTCTATCTCATGTAAAGCCCCCTAAGTGCGTTATCGTTTGTTATGTTTCCCGGATGATGCTTTGTTTTTCTGCGGTCCTTTGAAAAACATATCAACGAGGTTCTACTGTATGTATATCCTAAATCTCCACGTGAAGGGGGATATTAGTAATGCACCACAAGGAACCAAACATTTTTTACTGCGGTTCGTGCGGTGAAAACGAGTACAGGTGCTTTTAGCTAGTGCAAACTGTTGTTCCTATCCTAAGGGTAAAAAGAAAGCAATTTGAGAAAACAGGCTGTGCAAGTGTAGCCACTGCTGTGAACATACGACGAATCTAGGCATAATTACTCTGTTTGAACTTTTTCCATGGGTGTCACTAAAATCACTGTATCCTGGAAAAGTAGCCCCATTGCCTTCCTTGCCCGCTAGCCAGATACAAACTGACACTAACGTAGAAACGACCAAACCTCACAGGGTGATTGGCTGATCGGGCTCAGTTGCCATGGCAATCGCCACATCGGTCCATTCAAATATTTGAAAGGGTTCTGAAGCAGTCACACAACGGTAGACTATGCACCAACTTTGCACTGACAGTGTTCCTCACCAAAATAAAAGCGTCTGGCACTGTGCATACAATCCACTTATCAATCCTGCCTACCTCCACAGATCTCTCACAATGGTAGTGTTCTTGCATATTTAGAGACAGAAAAATTGTTTTTCACGCTGCCAAGCACCGACGCTGCATGAAGTGGTGGTGCAAAGACATGCGCTTGTTCCGCCGGTACGTGATGACAAAATCTCGGTATTCAAGAAATGCTATTATAAAGCAACCTGTCACTGCGAATTTGGATTGGCTCACCAAGAGTGGGGAGGCTGCTCCCTCAACGAATCAAAATGGCGACCACATGGGGCGCTTGGCACTACTTTCCCAGCATCCAGTGACATCAGGTGTCACGGGTCGGGCGTCCCTCATTTGTGCAACCCCTTCCGATGTGCGTACAAGCTCTTTCGATAGGCATAACCTTGTCCGCAGGTCTCGCACGTGTACGGCCGCTCTCCCGTGTGCGTCCTCTTGTGAACCAGCAGGTTACCCTTGCGCCCGAATGCCTTCCCACACTCGCCGCACACGAACGGCCTTTCGCCCGTGTGCCTTCTTTGATGCTCCAACAAGAGATATCTCCATGCAAACGAGTGCTGACAGATCTCGCACTTGAATGGATTTTTATCAATGTGAATCCTCTCGTGATTGCGCAGGAAACTGGGGTGCTTGAACGACTTTTTGCAATGGCCGCAGCTGAAGGTCTTCTTTGTAGAGTGCGTTCTTTCATGACGTTCGAGGGCCGTCGCAGAAAGGCTGGAGCAAGGGCAGAAACTGCACCGGTGAGTGATCCGTCGTCGGGGTCTCCTCGGCCGTTGAATGGCCGGCACATCTGCAACGACTTGAAGAGGGCGTTGCTCTCGCCGTTCTCGTGGCCAGGTGCTTCCTCTTCGATGATCGGGTCCGTAGCGGCCCCATCTGTTTGGGCAACACAGCAAGCCCGATCAGGTTAAACAAAGGTCCCTATATACTAAAAGGTAGCGCAAACCTCCAATCCTGTGTCGTTTCCTCCTTTCTATCAAAAGGAATCCCCCTGCCCTTGGCAGCCGTCAAGAAGCTGACCTGCAATGCGTGCCTATACGCTCCTAAGTGGGCCGGCCTGTAATCGTGTGGAATCTCATGCGGCGGCTTGGAAGAGTTTGTTCTTCAAGTAAGATGACAGTTCTGCTATACAACGTAAAAACCCAGCGTTTCTGCACCTATATTCGCGTTCATAAGTGCGGGAGGATGTCTTGAATGGCTAAAGTAATTGCAAGCAGAATTGGAGTCGCTTGGGTTTGAAGACAAAATATTTTCCAATTCCACTGAAAGCAGATGATTTATAGGAATAGCAATGCTGTACCATCAATTTTGGACCTCGACACACACTGCAGAAATATACTGCAATTACCCGTTTATTCTAACATATACGGAGAGCTGCCAGATCATGACGAGCACTATTTCCTGAGCGTAGAAAACAATAAAATTAAGTTTATTTGTGGAATTGTAATCAGTCGAATTCGCAAGATAAAAGGCACCATGACACGTGTAAACGGCAGATTTTTAGGTGTTCTTTTGCGATTGTTCAGCTGAAATATGGGTTCTATTTACCTTATGCATTACTGAGAACGTGGAAAGCTACCTGCAACCATGTGTACTTGCGTGCAGGTCTATAATTGTCCATACGGCTTGGAAATTTATATGCTATTTGCCGCTAATATGCATTAAATGCAGGTACATTTGGTGGAAAAACAAGACTACTGGTTTAGCAATTCTGTTTAATGCATTTCTGAAAACATGGAATGCTACCTGCAACCATGCGTATGCGCACGCAAGTCTATGATAGTTTATGAGGTTTGCTAATTTGTCTGCTATTTTGCGCCAGTATGCATTAAATGCAGGTACATTTAGGTCGCTAAACTCGTCAAACACAAAGTTGGGGCCGAAGTTCACAGAGCGTGCTGATTGGACTCTCGCGATGTTGGCGTAACGAGATGTCAATCATCCAAGTTCTCTCGGAGCTCAAATTCCAGCAAGAATGTTAAGCACGAAGTCATAGCGAGCTTCATCGGAGCGCGAGTAACACCGTGGGGCCAGCCGATTGAACGGCTTCACTGATGACGTCGCACCCGCGTGTCCCTACATCCCTACGTCGCGATAGAGTCAATGATACGTAGATTGTACCTAGGCGGGCTGTGAACACTCTGAACTTTTCTCGTCGCAAGATCGTCGTTTGTGGAAGTTACTGGTGACGACAAAGTGACACCTCACAACTTTGGGAAGAAGTTATTTGAGGCCAAAATCTTAGCTTCTGAATCGAGGCGAAGATTAAACTTTGTGATATTGTGGAGCCCAGTGATGGAAGCGGCATTTGACCCTTTGGAGCAGGTTCTGTAGCAGGTAAAATATTTGTGTGGAGCAGCCACTGACGCTTTTGGAGCAGATGCCAATGTCGGTTAGTATATCACTTGAAAAAAAAAATTGATTGCATTGCTAAATGAGTTTGTATTTGATAATGACTGAGGGTTTGTCTTTGATACTGGAGCATATTACTTATTAGATTTTGTAATAAGAACCAATAGGGCACAAAAGGTACATAGAGCAATTCTTTTTAGAAATAAGGCTCTGTTCAGAGTCGGTTCCATTTACAATGGGTACTAATCAAATTAATGAGAAATTACTCACACTTCAGTTAGGATAAAGCTTCCCTCCCTCCCACTTTTACACCCGGTAGTTTATTTAACCTGCATGTATTGTTTCTGTAAAATGCCACAAAAACCAACATAATCGCTAACACGTATATCAGTAAAAATACGCCTCCCAGCTTGATCGTTACCAAACACAAAACTTGAACATTATAAACTGAAAAAAAAAAAGAAAAAGAAACAGCCACCCACAAATATTGTGAAAACCTATAGTCTTGTGCTTACATTCATTCAAACAAAGCACCGCATATTTTTTTCTTTCTCGACACAGCATTTGCAAACAAGATCATATAATCGAGATAAAAGAATGTGGACCTGCAATAGTACTGAGCATAATTTACATGTATATCGTGCTAAACCAGACACTACCCACGCCAGCAGCTACTCCGAACACTCCGGGGCAAGGCGAGAAGCTCGACGCGCGTGGGCTGGTGAGGGGTGCCATGGAGGCATACGGCAAACATAATAACTGATCTCACCAGGAGTACAGGAGCCTGGTTCTGTCTTATGCGTCAGCAGCCGCCATCCTACTGTGTATTTTGCAATGTTTTGCCGCGACTTTTGGCGCCTGACATCGCCGACATCGTCTAGACATTTCCAGAAGGGATGTCGGTGATCAACCGTCAGCGCATCACCCGGCCAACGCGGTGGTCGAGCAATTTAAAACTTCGTTTCACCTAATTTGAAGCGCAGCCGACGCTACAAGCCAATAGGAATAACCAAACAAGGTCAAAGTACGACTCGAGGCATCCGACCATCTTACTGGTGCGTGTTCTTTCATCGATAAAACCAATCAAATGCAGCGAATGTCCTGTGACTTACACTTTTACTGTGAGTTCGTGTTATATGTGTTCGAGCCTTTGACTGTGCTCTGACCTTAGATGAAACACCGTATACTCCGAGTAGAGACGCTCTGAAATACGTATTTCTACCGTTTTTCTTTCTTTCTACTTCTTTGAATATTAAAGTCAACCAATAAAAAATTATATCAATTCTTTTTGCCCATCTCGGCGCAGGTGTGGCGCTATTCTAAGCCAAAATGGCACTTTGGCGCAAGGTGTAGCAGACTTTCGCCCAAGGCGCAATTTAGGCGCAAATGGCGCAGCACTTCCATCACTGGGAGCCGTGCGCGGTATTAGAACTCATGTTCCGCCACTGTCAACAACACCACCGGGGTCACCCACAGGCGTTGTGTATAGAGACGTCGGTAATGTCTGAGAGATGAGGTGGAGAGGGGGATGGCGAGAAAAAGCCGGGGAAAGGGAAAAAAAAAGGTATGACCAACACAAACACACACACAAGGGGGGTCAGGAAGGGCCGTAGAAATTGTTCGGGAGAAACAGAGAGAGAGAGGGTGGGGTGATAGTAGTGAAGAAGGGGGATATCCCTTCCCTGAATTTTAAGAGCGCAACTCTTATGCACCCGTTTAGAGCTTGAGCAACGTCGCCCTCGGCGTAACCGCACGTTCGTTGCATGATGGGATGTTTTTTCACTAAATTTAGCGGGGAAATTGACGTCACGTGACCTTAACACCAATCAAGTTTCCCCGCTAAATGAGAGGGGAGCAGGATAGGAGGAGGGCGGTGGAGGGGCATACCCTCCCCTGCTCCTCCTCAAGAGCTGCGCTTTAATTCGACATTACAAAAAACTGTAAACATCTCTCTTTTTTTTTTTTAATTATAACTCTCTGAAATGCTATAGTCCGAGGCTGGGGCGATATCCCCCCCCCCCCCCCCCTTACACCCTTATGCCCATTGCGCCCCTCTCTCGACGCCACTGGGGAGGGGGGGGGGGGATCGCCCCTTTCCGTTCTTCTGTTTTGACGACCCTGCTTAGAGGCGTTCCAACTGAGCGATGACGCGAGGAACAGCACGGCGTGCAATTTTCGAAATTAAGGTTCTAGAGATTCTGAAATTAAAATGTCGCGTTCCATGAACTCACGAGCGGCCATGACAGACTTTCAAGCGAGAGGCTCGTGCCAGGGCTCGTTGTGCGCAGGCGCGTTCAGTGACGTCCTTTTATAGTTCATAACTTTGACGTCAGGGTCAGGATTATCAGTTGTGCACGACAAATCTGATGGTGCGTGTACAAGTCGACGGTGACAAGTTTTGTTGTGTGCGATGAAAGCTCGGTGTCCTCGCGTTCCCGAAACATCACCGTCAATATTGACAAACTGACATTACTCTTTTCTCAGTTGATGGATGCAGAATTAATCCCAGTTTAGCTAATCTTTGAAAGTCTACCATAAAATGATTTTATCCCGATGATGGGTGACAACTGCCCAGAAGTGAAATTTGTCCGAAAGTGGACAATGCTACTCGGCTGGTTGTGACCTAGCCACGTCGAGCTACACTCTGATTGCCGAGATAAATAAAATGAACGACAGGGATGTTTTTTAGTAAATTCTGCTTAATCGGTCGGAAATAAGAACGATATCAGAGTATCAACTTTGACGGTGTGGATATTACAATGCAATTACCCAAGCCTCCGCTGTGCTTTTTAGAGACCATCAAAGTCGAAGCTGATCATCTTTATCGTGACATTATACACATGAACGACGTTCGTCTCCGCATGCTTTCTCGTGCTGCTCTAGCTCGGCACCTAGGGAGTAGTAGGGATTTTTCGCTCTTTCAATGAAAAGACGTCACGAAGATATACCGCTCTGCGGGTTTGTGAGAAAAGAAAACTTCGCTGCAATCTTTCGGCTCCTCCTCTCCTCTTCCCCCCCTCCCCCCATGTCATAACATGTACAAAGAATATTTGTGTTGACGAGTTCAGCGACCCTGGTGACAAAACAAGACTACTATAGTTTAGCAACCCTGTTTTAAGTTAAAAATTAATTTCCTTTCTTTTTCCAAAATGAACCCAATCCAGATACTGAAACTACCGTAATACCCCGACTCAACGCCCACCCCCGCCGCTTGACATTCGTGAAAAAAGTGGGCTGGGCAATGAAATAATGTCTAAATGGAAAAAGTAAAAAAAAAAAAGAAACGGAAAATATTAATTTTTTTGCACATATCTAGGGTTCGGATTTTTCGGTTTAAATCGATAAAAACCGATAAAAGTACGCCGAATTCATTTTCAAAAATTCGGTTTTAACCGAAAAAGGTCAGTTTTGGGTTCGACATTTTATATTTAAACCGATAAAAGTACGTCGAACCCATTTTCTAAAATTCAGTTTTAACCGGAAAAGGTCACTTTGACTTTCCAGTCATACTGCAGAGCCGTGGCGAAAAAGTGGAACGACAATGTCTATCGAAACGTGTCCGAATGTATGGGACACACGGGTGCCCTCACGACGTTTTGGTTTGATGGGCGCATCATCCAACGGAACGTGAAGTAAGAAATGCCCCATTACTTTGCCGTGTACGAGCATGTTTTCAAACTCGTTGTAAGGAAGACTGACTTGATGCAAGCTCTGCATGTCGTGTTCTTCTTCAAAACGTCGCACCGTGTCTCTTTTGGCGGTCACAGTTGGTTGATTGACCAATTTCGGCTCAGGCAGCGCTTTATCTCCTCAGTCTGCCAGTGCCCAGTGTTAGCGTTGAGAGAGCATTCTCGAAGGTCAGTGTCATATTAACAGGAAAGAAAGAGTGCGGATCAACGAGGAGAACTAAGTACATGTGTGTGTGTACTATGATAAGATCACGTAATCCTGATATACAGAAGGTGAAGTTTCACGATTTTAGGCATAGGCTTCATATCTGACTAGTTTGTACTTCTGTGTTTTTTTCATGTTTCTATTACAGTTGCACACATTTTCCAAATAAAGTGTCCATTTCTTTTTCAATGTATCTGTGCCGTTATTCTTTGAGTGATCACAGATATCAGACCTAGAAGGATAATCTGATCCGATGTCTGTTGGTCTTTATTTTATATTCACCGAAAAAAGCCGATAAAATTTTGTGGGGTTAAATAAACGCCGAAAAAAAACCGAAAATTAAATTTTAAAATAAACACCGAAAAAAGTATGCCGAATTTTGAAAAAATAGAAACCGAAAACGTGAACTCTACACATATCTAGCACACAAAATCCAGTCCGGTGCTTGCACCCTCGCAATGAAAGAGTGCGAACGTATTTCGTACTCCTGCAGGGCCGCGACCGAAAAACTGCCGGCCATAACGAGCGCCTATGCCCATTCAGAGCTCGGAAGCTGAAACCCCACGACCGCGCAAAAAAAAAAAAAAAAGATAAGCGCAAAGAAAAAAAAAAAAAAAAGAGAAAGGAGAACGCTGCACAAACGCGAGCGGAGCGTTTCAGCGAGTGGTGCCGGGTGTCACAATCAGGAGGGGCAGAGGCGGCTTTCGCAAGAGCGTCCCTGTTTGTGTGCGTCTGACACAGATGGATAGCTAAGTTCTGCTCCAGCAGCTCGGCATGGATTACACGCAGCCCCACCCGAAGAGAGCATGCCAGTAGTGTGAAGAAGTGGGGATGTTCCACGAGCGTTTAAACGGGGCGTTCGGGCAATCTTTATTAACTCATCGTCGTCTTCAAAACCGTCCAACGAGACATCGCTGTCTGAATCAAACATAATGCTGAGGGCTTCTAGTTTTTTCTGCACCGTATAGCTGTTCCTCATGACGTCCGAACTGACAGCAACACCACTGACAGATGCAGTGAGTAGCAATCGGATTGAGAAACTGAAGCTTAAATAGGGCACAGGCAGGACAAATGTATCCAGTCTCGGGAAGGCGGCCTTGAAGTCTTCGAGAACAAAAGACTTTGTTTTGCTGTACTACCCTCCGCTTTTGTTATGTTTTTGACAAACGTTTAGGGTCGCGACATTCTGGGAGAACGGGTGTCTGCTGACCTCGCGATCTGCGGTTAGGGCTTTCAGGGAAGAGACGGACTTCCTTTTATTTCTGAACACAAGAAATGTTTGTTCCTTAGTCCCCATTCTTTTCGTTTTAAAGCTTTTATTTTGTTTAAGAGCCCCAGAAATGCACATGGAGACACTGGTCTTGAAATAAGTTTTTTTATTTTTATATATTTTCAAAATATTTGAGTGAAAAGCGCGGTTTATGTGTTTCCTCTCTATTAAAATATGCAATTTTCTTATCATGTCACATAGATCATCTCATCTTCCATGCAAATGCAGGGTTTGTTACCTCGCTTGTCTCATGTTTTTAAGAATCCTTTATGAATTGTTCGCTTATTTTCTTGTTCTAGTACGTACTAAACTTGAGTTTGGTAGTGTCATATGGAACTCGCTGACGGTCTCTGATGCGTCACGAATTGAATCCATACAGAAACGTTTTGTTTGCATTGTGTACAACAGGCATTTTAATAGAAGGTGTTATAATGATTATGAATATATTTTTAGCACTTTAAGCTTACAAAATTTATTGACACATAGACTCTTGCTTGATATTTTATTTTTACACGAAGTGATCCATGGTCAATGGATGCTGACCTGTTAAGCTCTGCCCATTTTCACGCGTTTGCTCGCATTGGTAGAAAACATTGTATTCTATTCGTCCTCGAAGAACACACTGTCACCGTTAAATTTTAGTGACGAACGTAGAGTCACCATATTTCAATATTCCTTGCAACTTTGCTTCATTCAAGCATGATCTTGATATGCTGCTGTATCATATGCCTAGGACAGTGTTTCAACGAGTCACTCTTTTTTTTTTCTTCTTTTTCTTTGTATGTGTTACTACATTAAAACCTCATGGTTGTTATGGGGCACTAAAGAAATAAAGGATTATTATTATTATTATTATAGATCAAATACACGTAGCAGAGTGCGTTGGATAAACTATATTCACGACTCCAGCGAACTATAGGGCGCGCTGGTCAGGCAAAATGGCGGACGAAAGGAGGTCGTTTCTCGTCGTTCAGCACGCGGACAACCGTAAATTTCTTGCACTGCAGCGTAAAATCGGTGTTACATATGAAAGCAAAGCGATCTTTCGACGAGTAGAAACCTTCTAGTCAGTGCGTAGCAATGACAAGGCAGGAAGCATAAAAATAATTACTGGGAACAATGTTTGTTTTTATGCTGCTTACGAGAACCAGGCAGCGGTAGCAGACGACAGAGTCGGAACGACCTCCCCTACTGGAGCTTCTCAGCATTGCCGCTACACGAGCGTCGATTTCGCTGGAGTAGCCAATAGTTCACAGAGAAAGAATAAAAAACACTGAAATGGATGAAGAACAGAACTGCCTGTTCTTCGTCCCATTTCAGTGTTCCAATCTTTCTGCGTAAATTAAAAATCAAAAACGAAAAAATTGTTTTTAAAACCAACTTTTTTGTTGCAGTTTGTTTTTCAAAACCAGCATCTCCTCTTAAAGGCCGACGTACATTTCGCTGCTTTACACTTTTGCCCGCCGCCTCCTTTCTCTACATCCTCTCCACTTTTTACCTTGCCTCAACTTGGCTCCTCGCAGCTTAGGAGAGGGAGAGGATTACCTTTCTGCAGAAAACCGAGGTTGTACGTCGGCCTTAAAGTATGTTTTTTGACAAAGAGCAAAGCCGGACAGTATCTCTCCACTCCAGTGTGCATTCTTTCGTACCTGGAGGCGTTTCTGCGGCAGTCGGAGCGACGACAGAGGTGGCACCGCCGTCTGTCCCCCTCCGCAGTGCACCTCCGGCTGCCGCCACTCGAACCCAGATACCTGGCAGGCAATGCTTCTCGTGCCCTGGCAGTCTGTGCTCTCCCACTCGCCTTCGAAAGCTGCCAGGTCAGGCACTGCTGCAAAGGCAGATCAAGGTTCACTTACTTGCTTCTTAAGTTATTCATACGAGGACAGTTCAAGCCTCACAGGGGCTTTTATTCCCAAGGAGGAAATTAAAAATCCGACAAGCACGAAACTGCGTCAATTTTTCAAAGTATGAGGGTGATTAAAAATTATCCGCGCAAACATTTCACTACTCATCTCGCACAAACTTTTCTAAACCCAAGTCTGGCCGTAGATTATTGTGTAGACAGATCCCTTGGCTGATTTGAAAATGATTCGCCACATCATCCACTGTAACATGCGTATACGACAAAGTCGGCTCACGTGCATGCTCAATGTCGTCATCAGGCGTGGACTCCATACTGTGCACAAAACATCGGCACTGGACGCACCCTCCGACCACAAAATATTCATCACGGCACGCGCTCTTTTGTGCAAATCACAAGTAGTGCAGCCATTGTTTCTCAACTTGCACTCCCAACTGAAAAGAAGTGAGACGTTCATACCTTCACAGCAAATGAATGGAAAGGACAGCGGACTCGCACAAAAAGCGGTCTATAAGACAGTGCGGCCAATGAAAGTTTTAAGATAACCGAGTGCAGAATTTCAATCGCCCTCGTATTTCCAGTGCACGCCCGTGCCTGCCATTGTTTGGCTAACTCCCCGATCCCCCCCCCGACTAAAACGACTGGACCGTGGGACTGCAGTCGGATGAAAACGTGTCTGTACGGTTCGTGTGACACAGGCGGTCGTCCTTCATCAAAGCATCGACGGCATTCATACTCTTGTCCGAGACATTGTTTGTTCCCCTGGACTCTGCTTGAAATCTTCTCAAGATTTCAGTTGGTTTAGGATTCTTCACCAGAGATATTATAACGCGCAGCTGCTCTACGCAGCTACGGAAGCACTGCTACGCTCACTGTAACAGATGGAACTGCGGTGCACGTGCCAAATATGTAATTTCGAGAGCACCATGTTTAAGGATTATTACAATGTCCTCTGCACATTTCATCGTGCTACAACTTGTTCAGCAATTTCTTATGGACAGACTTCCCGGTCAACTTAAAGCCACTAAATAAACTATGCTTCAGAGTAATGACACTTGCCCATATTGTTGCTTAAAATCATGGCTGCCAGTTATCTAAAACTTTATCTAAAATCGCAGGAAACGCTTTTCCGTCCTTTGTCAAAAGACAGAGCAAAACAATATCACATGAGGTTCCTAGCGTTTTACTTAAAGATGAGGTAGTCACATTTTGTAATTCTGACAATAGACAGTTGCGTCTGCTCTGCACTAAGCAGCAAGATGGCGGCGCCCACTAGCAGATCGAGGGAACGGGTGTCGATACTCTAAGCGTAGCTCATTTAGCGGCTCTAGGCGGTGCATTCATCATACTCAAATTTAATGAATGTAGGTTTCAGAAAACAAGATTAAACCTGAAAGAACGTGTGTTTTCCTATGCACAAGGAGGAAAAACTGAAAAAAAGAAAAAAGGAATGTCTCGTTGACACTGCTACTCAAAAAAGGGTACCACACACACTCGCATCTGCTGGATCTGCTTTCGGGTATCCATCTTAAAGAAGCTTTCACGTTTTTGTCTTATGCGGTGCCATACAAACTTTCCTACACTTGAATGGAGCTCGAGAACCATGCTGCTACACGAAGCCAGCAGCGATATGGTGGTGCTCAGATGCCGTCTTTGCAAACACCTATGCTCAAGCAACTGGCCCAAAGTGCAAGAAACTACAAGAACAACAAGACAGCAACATTTGCACACACTGAAAGGTCGAAGAGCGAGAATCATGCACAAACAAGCACACTGTCCCTAAACATTCAGAAAAAACACTACTGTAACAAAAACCTTTAGAAATCACAACAAAGGTGATCCATCTGTCTTACGATTTCGACTCAAGGTGTAAATCTACCAAGTCGCACACAACTACAGTGTGGGACAGGTTAAGAGTGAAGTGGGCTTCTCCCACCTTCTTCCACTTTAGCAGAGTGATTGATGGAGAGGAGGTGACCTCCTCTCCAGCTGTTCGCTCTGCCTAAAGTGAAAAGGTGGGAGGAGCTTCCACTTCACTCTTGCTGGTCACCGACTAAAGTCAAAGGAATCAATGAAAGAGTTTGGTCCAAGTGCAACACCCTGTATGCATTCTGAAGTCCCCAAAATGTATGATGAAACAGCAACAGTGGTGCCATATCACGTTGGCTTGGCTCATGAGGATGAGTCGGAAACAGATCAGACCAGGTGGGTCGGCTAGCTTAGCATGGCAGACAGTGTGCACGATTGCATGCAATTGGCCGGAGCTGTGGCTACACCCAATTTTTTTCCGACTGTCGCGTTCGTGAAACGAAGTACGTAGCATGAGGGCCCTGAACTGCGAAAGCTGACTTGGCTGACGGCTGGTTCTCTCTCCAAGGTGGTAATGTGCCGTTCAGCACAATTCCTTTGAGATAATGCCCAGAGTTTGACCTGCAAAGTTTAGAATGTCAATGGTTACAAAACACACACCTAGACTGATGCTACATATTGCTGCCCGCGGGGCTAGGAAAGCTAACGTTCGCTCACGGACTTCTAGAAGATTCGCGCTCATTCTTGCTCCGAACGTAACTTTTATCATTTATTTCTTTCTTGGCCCTGCGGTGCGGCAATATAAACAACAGAACTGGCGCCAGGAGCCAGTGTAAAAAATAAAAATTACAGTTGGAAGTGCCACAAAAAGGTAAAAAACACGATTACACCTTTTAGCAATACGGTCATGCCCCCATCATTCCAAATCGTTTGCAACCCCAAGCCGTCCTAGTTGATTGGATTATAAAATTAGCCTTTCACTCAGTCCCTACAACATGACGAGAACAAATGTAATGTTCTCATCTAGGCACTGACAGACTTTATACCCTAGTCCCATTTGGTGACAACAGCAACAAGCAACGACGACCAACTTTCAAAGGTGTGTAGCATGCATGTGAAGCATCTTTGACGAACTACAATAGATCGAGCGCTCATGAAGCTCAAGTGATTGGAAGCCTGCCAAAGATACTTTTGCATGCATGTTGCATGAAGGTTGGTCATCGTCAGTTGTCACTGTTTGTCGCTTAAGTTGGACTCGGACCACTATTATCGAAAGCACTATGCATGCACTCTTTCTAAGTCATAAAAGTTTATAAAAGGGCACAACTTGTTTAGATAAGTGATATGCAAACTAGAATCCCACTTCCGGAATTATAAGAAAAGCAACATGGTCCAGCTCATTAGTGTTTCCTCTTGCAGTCTCAACCACTCTGTTGTAGCACAAGTATTCCAACCAAGGTCAAGGTCTAAAAAAAACTGTGCATCCTCTGTCCAGAAAGCTGCAGCTGACATCCAATATATGGGCTGTTTGATTTTAATTAAAACAGATTTAATAAAGCAAAGAGCAGCAAAAGGCACACACAACGTAGTCTGTGCAGGCGAGTTGTACAGAAAAAGGAGGAGATAATACAGTTGGCTAGTTGTCACAATAGGTCGAATAATTAACAGAACTTTGTTAATCATCTTTGTAGCTAGTGAAAATAAACGCACAGTTCCAAATTTTAACTTTGCTGACCGTCTTTGAAAACCACAAAATAAGTAAAATATAGAAAGGCTAGCAGCACAAGGGGAGGGGCAGAGGTGCACCAAAGTTATTAGTCATGTTTCATTAATATGGACCCTGTTAATATGAACACACCGTATTATGGACGAAATTTTCAGAGATCAATCTTTCGCCATGCAATTTTGCCCCATTAATATGGAAACCCACAGTCCGGACTATGGACAGCTATTTTGAAGACAAATAGGGTACATTCTGTCTTTGTTATTATGGATTCCAGTACCCCAGTTTAAAAAAAAATCAGTGAACCCAAGAGGCCACAGCGTGCACCTGGACGTTCGTTGCGGGTCTCGCGATAAAAGCTGCACACCAAAAGACGTTTTACTTTTTGTCTTCTAAGTAAACTGGGTCATTACCACTTGTAGTTGCTCGAGATTGTGTAGGACCTACAACAGTGGCAGATCCAAGGGGGGGGGGGGGGACGGGCGGCGGGCGCGCCGCCCCCCCAAACAATATCACCCTCCTTCCTCCCCTTCTCGGAGGGCAATTTGACATGGGTAGACCCCCTTGCATAAGAAAGAATGGGAGAATAGTATCCTTAAAAATCCCCCCCCCGAGAACGGGTTCTGGATATGCCCCTGACCTACAACCGGGAACAAAGGAGAATGGAACTCTAAAAGGTCACTTCATTGCAGCCCTCGTCGACATTTTAGAGTACAGGAGAGAAGCTCTGGACAAAGCTAATTTCTTCTATACTCCATCTGACTGCGACTTGGCAAACGGCGAAGGCTATGTCTGGGACGCAGGTCTGGGACGCAGGTCTGGGTCTGGGAAAAGAGGGTTATGAGGGAGTTCCTCTTTCTACGCTTCTCACACTGCTTGGGCTAGAGAAGAAGGGGAAGGAGAAACTCCCCTCTATGCTTGTTGATGCACAAGTTTTGACCCTGATTCGCATCCATATTAACGAGACACGACTGTACTACGGTGCCTCAAACGCGCCTCCGACTGGTGTGCTCAGCGTCCCGTTCCTCCGATGTGTCAAAAATGGTCCCGAAGTGGCAACAAACGGTGCCACAAAAGCCGAAGTGTCGTGCTGCCGGATGTCGCAATCCTGGCGGTCGGGCACGAAGTTCCGGAAAGAGAGCACGAGAAGAAACGAGCGTCGTCGTCACTGCATCTCAAATCCCGGATACCGAAGCTTCCACAAACTGTCAGGCTGAAAGCAACCTGCAGCAGAACGGGCGTCTGCTACGCCCACCACCCCTACTGCGACAGTGTCAGGTTTGCGGCCGGCGACAACGCGACACTTTTATGGCGTCATCGAGGAACCGCTTTTTGGGACGCGACAAACGCACCAGTCGGAGACATGTTACATGCACTGTAGTTACCCTTTGTGGAACAGGCGCAAAGCTGGCAATGCGGAAATGAGGATGGTAAGAGCATCATCCACATTTTTGCATCATCGGCCGTTGCACCTTTGCAGAAGTGGTCACTTTAGCACACCCCGCCACTTCATCTGGTCTTTCTAAAAGTCACTAATCCAGCAGTTTTCAATGACGCTCAGCAAGTTTCTAATTGGAACCATGTTTCTTTTCACTAGTCATAAAAATTTAGTTATTCGTCTTGTCTTAAACAGTCTGGCAGCCCAGTTTGATCCTCTCGCTGATTGTGCGTCTTCCCATGTCAGCATTTGTGTCTTTTCAGGAAGGCCGGCTCTTCTTGTTGCCAAGGAGAATGCTCCTTCCCAGACTGCACAGTGCTGCCTTGGCCTGCCGTAGGATAGACATATCACGTAAATTTAACGAAGTGTCTAGGCGTTACGTCCGACGTAACCCAAAGTTACGTCAAATCTCCGCCTTCTCTAGGGTTCACGGGGGGAGAGGAGGAGGGCGGGGGGAGGGTTAGGTATACGCGTTTCCAGTGCTCCGTCCGGACGTAACGCTAGCCACAGCCAAAATTTAATCAGTTTTCATTTCCTCCGGAGTTTGCTTTTGTCACGACAATGTTGGAAGCCAACCCACGACCGCAGGTGCCAGGGTGGGAGATGGCCATTACTGCCTCCTCGTCCCACATTAGTAGCCTTTCCCACATAAAATCCTGCAGTCCATTTGTTAGTAGGGTCGCCACATACTGCCCTGGAAGTTCAATAAAGCACCCACATAGCTCGAGGAAAGTTGCTACTAATATACTGCAAAAGCAGTTCTTTGCTCGAAGCCATAGGTAGATGTTTATTTCCATGCCTGCCAACAGCCGAGGCCCGGGCAGCAGTTCACTGTCTGTAAAAACACAAAAACAAGTAAAAGCAGACGATGAAAAACAACAAAATCGAGCAACAATGTCTCTAGACGTGACATCATGTCTGTGACATTGGGCAGGTGGGCAGACGGCCCGCTCATCGGGATAACACGTGTCACGGGATTTGGGTGTGCGTCCAGATGGTATCCGTAATCTCACCAAACCCGTGAATTCCTTTATCTTTCTGTAGCTACTACAAAATATATTTTACATGCACATCGTTCCTAGGGGCAAGCTGCGAAGCGGGAGACAGTGATGTGCCTCTTTTCAAACAAACTGATAGGCCACGTGAGCAGCTCGGACTAACGGTCACTCTTGATCAGCCGCAGCTTGATGAAGGTTTTTCCTGCAGAGTACAAATGATATTGCAGCTCTGCTAGCTATACACCTTTCCAAGAAATGCTCGGCCCCAGGGACAAGAGAACCTTTCTTGATCCCACTCACTGGGTTTGAGGCTAGCCTCTCACCAATGTCCCTCTTAAACATAGTTGAGTGGACTGCCGATTTTGATAGGTGCAGTCTGTGTATGCGCTATATGAAAGCCTGCGTAGGGCACAATATCAAACACTGCGGGCGGCCAAGTTCTCGCTTTTCCTGCTGTCTTTTGCCTTTCTTGATTTTATGTATTTTCCCAGGGATATTGAAAAAGCATTGTAACAAATGTAAAAAAAGAAAAGAAAAAACTGCAATATATTTTTGGGTACAGTCGGGGACAAAAGTCTCCAGGACACGCGAGCTGCGACTGAAACGCATTGCTCTGCCATCTGCCGGCGGGTCGCCTGGTTTCGAGATCACAGAAAAGCGCATGCGCGTCCTACTGTGCCTGCCAACATGTGCGCTTTCCCGCTCTTCTGTGGCGCGGCGCCTAACTCGGAATCGGGCGCGTGGTACCGCCTCGGAGATAGCGCTTACTGACATGGCACCTATAAAGCAAGAAGTCACGGCAGCTCAACTGAGCGATAAGCCGAACTGGTTATAGAGCAAGGTGCGCTGACACGGCGAAATGCGGCGCAATGCCCCAGGCGGTATCTCGAGTTTCAGAATGTGTAGCAGACGCTCGTCAGCCGCCAGCGCTATCTCCGAGGCGGTACCACGCGCCCGATTTCGAGTTAGGCGCTGTGCCGCAGAAGAGCGGGAAAACACACATGTTTGCAGGCAGAGTAGGACGCGCATGCGCTTTTGTGTGATCTCGAAACCAGGCGACCCGCCGGCAGATGGCAGAGCAATGCGTTTCAGCCGCAGCTCGCACGTCCTGGGGACTTTTGTCCCCGACTGTACATGCACGACAGAGAGAATGCGACTGGAATGTTTGTTTTATGTGACAATGAGTTTTAACGGTGCTGCCCAGTCAGCCGTGTCAATTGACAAAGCGCTTAGTTGTCTGAAAGAATTTACAACAGAAGATGGCCGAAGGGCATGCATATTTTACATGCACAAATAATGTGATCTACACGACAGGACTCTGACATTAAATTTAGCAAGTGTCAAGATTCAAACAATATATTGTACATACCACATGGTGCAGCATTATCTGAAAAGAATTTATTTGGGAAAGATCTCAAATAAGAGGGCGCAACAGTGTCGACGACACTCGTACCTCAAGGATCGGACGGAATCCAAAAAAAACCTAGTTTTGGGGAGAGATTTTTTTTTTTTTACACCAGCATCAAGGTAAAGGAACGGAGGCAACTGGTTTGTTCCACACCCGAAACCGAACAGCTATTTCTGGTGATGACAGAAGGTTTCCACATGAATCATCTCTGGGACTGGGGAGAGCAGTTGTCATTCTTCGTAAAATTGCATTAAGGATCATTCATTGTTCTTCTCTTCCTTCGTTTCCCGTGCACGTCATGCAGAAATGCTTGAATGGCTTGCACTTACCAGCCTCATTTCTTAAGCGCCGTTCACACACTTGCAACTGAGTAAGACCGAGAGAGACAAGACCAGTCTTTAAGCCTCTTGCAGTGGTGGAACTGACAGATGGTGATTTGGAGCAGGTCTTGTGGCAGGGAACAACGGGTTTTGGAGCAGAGTTTCCCACTTTTGGAACAAACAGTTCTGAGCTTCCATGTCAAAAAAATTTTATACAATCTCTTTAAACGTTAGCCTGTGCAAAAAAACTTCAGTTGTTGGAGTGTTGGGAGAAATTTAAGGTATCATACCTACAGGGGACCTAGCCACTACAGATATTTATTTACTTATTGAACAATCATATGCCGGTAATTTTCCAGATGTCTCAATTAACTTATTGGGAATTCTGATGGCGTCTTTGGTTTGTGTTTGACGTAAAAGAGTTGTATTTGGCTACTTAGTATCACGGCGAGGTAACTGTCACGAGTTCGACATTAAACGGAGACACTTTTGTTCTGCATAAGTCCGACGCTGCCCTCGCTCATCTTCAACCTGCTGTTGTTCTTAGAGCACCCAAGCGGAGCACATAGCTACTCTAACTGATCACAACGAGTAGCGCTACCTAGTTATGTGATCCATCTGAGCACTGTTTGCACAAAAACAGGCAACTCTTCGTTAGGCATGTGAAAATAATGGATTTTGGGTTCGAAGCAAATTCAAAGTGAATACCGTAAAATCCCGAGATACACCAAATAGAAATCGAAAGAAAAGTGGGTGATAATAAAGAGTGGGCAAACTTTCGGTAGAAGTTGAAAAAATGCTACTTTTAGATCTGTGTCTCTGTCAAACTTGTTATCGCAGCGAGGGGCAATGAAATTTAAGGTCAGCAATGTTCGCTTATATCCCGCTAAAACTAACTAGACACATTTACACTAAGGTCATCATTGATCCGAACACTGCGATTACTAGGAGTGGGCTGTAATTTGGTGTTTAGAAGAAAATAGCAATTCAAGCCAAAAATAGGGGTAGGTTACCTATTTGGATTTTACAGTAGTAGTTTTGGCCAAATATTTTTTAATTGAATACTGATTAGTTGCTGCAGCTTTCTCCATGCCTTTCACTGCTCTTACACCATGCTTAAAATTCAGCTGAACTTGCAGAGGTTGTTCCCAAGGGTCTAATTGCCCACCTATGAGCACTGTTAAATTTAATCCAGCTACCCTATATTTATAAACTATGGCCTCAGACAGTCCAATACCTACATTAAGATGACAAATAAATGACAGATTTGACATAAAATTAAACCTATAAGGGAGCCCAGCCATACCTAATTGAGGGGATTTAGAAACTCCTTGCTACATGAAAATATTTTCTTCAATTCTGAATTAAAACAAAACAAGCACAAGTAATGAACACAGGTTGGTAAAATATTGCTGCCTAAGCCTGTCCAAACAGGCTACTACAAAAGTCGTCAGGCCACACGACTCCTGCAAAAGTCGTCAAAATTGAACCGTCCGGCAGTCGTCGGTCGAATGTCTGGTTGGACACCGGCCAAGCCAAATTCACGACTTCCTCCTCGCCTCCTCCACTTGTCGTTGAAGTCAGTGCTCGTCAGACTTGACGTCACAAGCAACCTGCCAATGGTGTGCCTGATGCCTGTCTATCTCCCGCGGCTCACGAAGTCGCCGACCTTGCTACCGCCGTCACCTCGACAGGAAGGCCAAAGAGGTCCGGCTTCGGGTGGATTTGAGAGATTCCTGCATCGAAGTGCACGTTTCGGCCGCCCAACTCAATGTTCTTTCGTCAAAATCCACGCTCGTAGCTCGAAAAAAAAAAAAAAAGGTTCAGTGAGACTTTTAGTTGTATGTAGAAACACTGAGAACTTAAGAATATATGATTTATTTTATTAAATTCCAAACCAACTAGGTTTGTTTGTCTATACGAAGTACGTTAGGAACAAGAGCCGCGGGAATCCGATCCAATCCACAGAACTGCTGGAAGATGACACGACCTTGGACAGGAGGCGCGCTCGCCTGGCTTGCCCCCTCACACTCGAGTCTTCCCGTTCCTGTTTTCGGGACTTCCAAAGCGGCGGAGGCCTTGAGCGATTGCCGACAGCCAACAGAGCGTACGAGTGGCTCTCCGGACCCACGTGATGAGCAGAGCAAGGCCGCCGTGGAGGAAGCGAGGGGAGATTTGACGCGGGGGAAGTCTCCCCCGGCAGATTTGACAGAGGGAAGTTTCCCCCGACGGCCGGAAGCGCAGCGCCGCACGATTTGCCGGAGTCGTGAGTTTTGTAGTATCCTGTTTGGACACCTCTTTACAGCTTTGCATAAAAGCCACTGTTACATTTTTAAGATTTTACTGCAATATAAATAGCATCAATCAAGCGTTTTCTTTTATTACACCAGGCGCGGCCGTGCATTACACCACTTTGAAGGTGTGTATTTCGCCAAGTGCACGGCTGCACTGCGGCGAGCGAGTCACCGAGATCGCTGTGTCACCTCCGCGGGTATTGCTTCTCCGCAGTGCATCAATTGATTAGCGCACTAACGGGGCTAACCTGCCGCAATCAACACTTCTAAATGTATGAATATTGCACTTAATTTTGAAGCGAATATCAAATAGCGTAATATTTGAATATTCGCAGCACCTACTCTTCGTACATAGTACTTAGGCACCCGAAAAAAAAACCAAAAAACTGTACTTTCTTATCTTTTTAGTGGCAACACCAAGAATGCCACATACCAGACACTCTCCGTCTCCTTCTTGAGAACAGGTGCCTTTTGGTGCAGACATGGCACAAATTGTGCACAAATACCACCCTTGGAGCAGCATGTAGCAGGGTTTTCTTTCAGGCGCAAATGGCGCAGCTGTTGCACCACTGCTCTTGTGACGGCGGAGAACCAGATGTGCTGCTGCAGAACAGGTCTTCTGCCGTCGCAAGAGGCTTAAAAACCTGTCTTGTCTCTCTCCGTTTTACTCGGTTGCATGTGTGTGAACGGCAGTTTACAGTGGAAGACGACGCAAAAAGGGTATGCCGCATGCTGAAGGAAAATAAAGTGGGAACCTTCGAGAGAGGCCAGAAAACATGGAATGCAAAACTGCGAAACGTAGGTGGAGAATCGCGCTGAGCAGGTTTCAACAGAACAAGAGTGTCAGAAAATGCCTAGCTCATAGGGGGCGCGAGAGTCGCGCCAGCTGCATCATCATCAGCAACATGGCAGCGGCCTAGGCACATTTTTGGAAAGGTGTGTGATGGATCGTTTAGACTAGCACTTCCAAGAGAAATTGTACAAAGATCTTGATGCCGAGGGTTGGAAGTCAGTGGAATCTCCGACAACGAGAGTGATTAGTCCGGAACCGATTTTTTACATTCACCACAATCCAACCAAAATGCACGAAGAAAATTCCGGTTGCTGACGTCAGCACCTGCCTGTGTTCCCAAGTTGCAAACGTGGCCATCTCGCTGTCAGTAGAGAAGCACAACCAGACCGCAAAGAATTATTCAATCCTCTACGACAGGAGGCATCTGAACTGCAAAGAAAGAGCTGTGAAGTAAAAATGGTGGGGAATTAGGCACGAGCAGTATATGCACACATTGCCTCCTGTCTGCACATTGCTAGGTACTGCATTCTAATATTGCCGAGAGAATGTAGAGCATTCCTTTGGAACTGTGGGAAGATTTTACCATGTATCACGTCGGAGTAAAGCGTTGGCTGCAAAAGGAAGTGAGCGAGAGCAGTTTCTTGTATTTGTCTTACCTGACACAGCCAGAGACTATTTTTGCACACCTGTCGTTTTTGCTTCGATGAAATAAGAAAGCTTCCTGATAACTGCACCCATATTTAAGTTATAAAAGCAGGTATGAGCAAGCAGACACTGATGAATGAAGCATGCAAGCGGGAAGTACCCCCATAACCCGAAATGTCATGCCACCGAACTGTTCCCACCGCAACACGTGTTCTCAAAGCTCACCATATTGTAACTCATCAAGCCTGGAACAAACGCTGGGCACTTGCTCTAAATGCCCATCCAATCCTTTATTACCGTGTGGAACGATAAGGTCATTCCAGTGCGTCCGATAGCTGTACTGAAACTTAGCTGGGGCCTTTGTGCATGCTTATATCGGTGTCGGGGTCATTATTGGAAATTTTGAAACAAGCAACTAAATCTCTTAATAAGCGATCCGGTGTTTATGTGACACTGCTGCGTACATGCTGGAGTTAGCTGCGCATGCTGGCTGCACATCTGGCCGAAGTGCGCTGTGCACTTTGCTCCCAAACGGACTAACCGGGTTTGAATTCTCATTTTCATTTTATCATTTCTTGCTTCATTGGGAAGCTTCAGTACATTCTTAACCAGTAGATGTGTGCTCCAGAAGCTTCTCAAGTCTAGAATGTATATAAAAGCAGCCTTAGAATGCAGCATCAGGTCAGTTTTATGCTAACACTCGATCTCACTGACAGTGAAACCAATGCCCGCAATGCCCATTATTTTGGCATGTATTTGCCATATCCTTCAATCCGTCAACTATTCCTGCCCCATCACATGTCAATCGTGACAGCGTGTGCTTGAAAAAATCAGTCAACAATATCTCATTCGGAGAGCCCCAAACGTCCATCACGAGCGTCTCACATTGTGCTGACGTTGTGGACAACGCTGCTGCGCGTCAATGCGACAACAGTTCAAAGGGCAGGAGGCATGTGGAAGCAAGATGGTTCTTTAACCCATTAGTGATGTCATGGGTGAGGGGGCATCCAGCTGTCGCAAGCGGGCATCTGTGGAAGTTTGCCAATTGACGTAGTGAGCCCAATGACAGGGTGGAAGTGAGCCCCAATATTCCAAAGCAAAGCCCACCTGCCTCCCACTGAAACTAAGCAAGATGAAAGAGAAAACTTTTAACAAAAATCCCCCCCTTCAAAACAAAAAAATACACAGATCAGCAAGACAAAATGCTCCATTTGGCACCTCGTTGACTCATGCACACGAGCGGCCCTAGAACATGCCGAGAATTAGTTAAAAGACAAAGGAAGAACTGTTTATTTACTTGCTCACTTAGTTATCAAAGAAACTTATTTTCTGTCAAGGGTGATACTGCCTACCCCATACAACAAAATTCCGAAGCCAAAATTTAACTACCGTAGAATGCCGCGCATCCACCCATACCACACTAAGCACCCATACCCAAATTTGTAAGAACTGAGGAAATATGCAGAGTACATTCATTTGTAAAATTGATGACCGGACAAGCGCCCATCCCCAGTTTTTCGCGATTATCTCTAAATTTTGAGTAAACGCTTGCCCGGTAATTTACAGTTTTTTTTTTTTTTTTTGATTGCCACTGTAATTAAATAGTTGGATACACTTCTTTTTTTTTTCGGGAAGAAAACATTGGGTGCCAAGAATGGTGTGATAACACCAGAACTTTTGTAGAGAAAGCGGGCGTCTTATGTCAACTGTTTAGTGAAGCACGCGAGGTGTTTACGCGTTTTATACGCGGGCCGAAAAAAGAAGGGACTCTGGAAGTCACCTAAGGCACTTTGGTTTCGTAGAAAAAGGCATTTGTCAGTCATGGCACTGCAGGCTTATTTTGATTCGTTTCATGGAACACCACCGAATATGGTAATAGCTAGTGATGGGACGAATCTTTATCCGAATCAAGATTCGGAGACGAATCGAAGATCGGAAGATTCGAAGAGACAGAGAAGTTCGGAAAGATCTTCACCGCGTGTCCACTGAGGTATTGTTATCGGAACACGGGAAACAATGTGAAACTCCTTGAGCTGTGTTATTAAAGTCTCCTGTACTGCATTTGTACCTTTCTGGTCAATGATATCCGATTTAGTTACAGTGTTTGTTTCCAAACAATAAAGTTGCTTTGGACACCCCTGTGTTGTGTTTCTTTTTCATCACATGCAACGCATAACGTTTCACGGCCGACTTGCTGCCGAGAACGGAGAAACGACAGTGCGAATTAGCGACTTTCTTTTCGCCACCGGTGCCGGTACGCGGGCGAAGTTGTGACGAGCAACATTCATCTCGCTCTCTCACCATACAGATAAACACATACGCAGCTCTAGAAAAGGAGACGAATCATTTCCTTGCCTGAATATATTTATTGTGCATTGCGAGACGTTTTGTATAATAAAACAGCATTTCGCTACATTTTACCGATCATCGCGAAACCGCACAGAATCCAAGAGCGTGCATTGGTTAGGCCCTCGTCAACCACACCGATCAGTTCAGCTGGACCTGGGCGCGTGCCAGGGTTTAGAATGACAGTACACTGCATAACATACCTTGAAATACAGTAAAGCTATACGCACTCCGGAGTGCACTTCAGACGAAATGGCTATACGCACTCCGCTAAACTCTAATAAAACGAATGGTCAGAACGAGTTTTCTAAGTGTTCAAGCTGTCCATTTCCTACGCAATGGGACGCGGGTTCAATCCTCGGTGGGCCTACTTTTCTTTTTCTTTTTTTCTCGAACATTTTGTTTTGTCGAGGCATTTGACGATATTTACGACATTTCTTTTTCGCGATGAACACTAAAACAACCGAATGTTGTCGACGAAACTTTTCCAGAGGTGCTATCGGGGACAGCGGGGCTTGGGTTGCCGGCTGGACGCCGCGAAGCGGCGTGTACTGGTTAAGTTTTGCAATTAGCAGCCGATACTGTCGCCGCGAAGCGGCGTGAACGCAGGCGGGGGGCTGTGTTAACGAGCTCCCCAGTGATACACGCGCCGTTCGAAAAGGTCAGCCCAAGCGGCATGAGCTCTCCGCGGAGTGCGTATAGCCATTTCGTCCGAAGTGCACTCCGGAGTGCGTATAGCTTTACTCCTTGGAGTAAACAAGACGAAATCTGGTTATATGCAGCAACAGTGCCTGAAAAAGCACAGCTGACCTTATTTGCAAGCTTCACGACAAGGTTCACGCTGCCGTCCACAAGCAGCGACAAATCTACCGAATCTCCGGATCTGCCAAATATTTGTCGCGGGAAGTCAGGAAATTTCCGAATCGGAATCTCCGGTGATTCGTCATAGCATGGCCAATCACTCACCCGGCACGAAGCTTACTTACCTAACTGACGTTCGCCGTGGAATGGTTTTAAGTACGCACCACCACGCACAAGACTTACCACGACTCGAGATAGATACTCCGACGTCGCAGAGCAACACGAACGGTTTGTTTGTACGAGGAGACAAAGGGTACAACCGGATAGCTGCAACATTTGATTAGATTCGGGCGGTACCTCGACACTCACAGTGGCATTGGTCTAGAAGGCCAGATAGCTCACTCCATCCGCGATCGATCAGGTATCAGCAGAGAACCGTATGCGATCGTGCATGTGCTGGTATGCATCGCATAGTCTACGACGCCGGTCCAAAGCTACTGAAGGCGCCAAACAGCCCGATGCGCTGCTCGTTTGTTTGCTGGCGCAGCCATGGCCTCCGAGATGCCGAAGCACTTGAAGGTTTCTCTGGCCGTCCCATTCAGGGGGGAAGAGGGAAAGGGAACGCGGCTCACCGCGGTGGCGGCCATTAGAAAAGGCCGCACTTCCTCCGACGCCCGTCGGACGAGTGAGATCTGTGTGCAAATCACTCCTCCGACGCCGGAAGTGACGTAACGGAAGTGACGTCACCTTGTTAATTATAAATAGCTAATATAAATCATTATTACATACATATTATAATGTGCCTTTCAATACAAATGAAAACAAAAATAAGCGCGTCTGATTTTAATGCAGTTTTACAGTAAAAAGTCACGTGACTAAACATTTTGTCACAAAATCTGTTTATTTACAACATATTTAAACGCAGCCTAGCAAAAGTTATGAGCTATGAAAATAGTACCAATACATCTAAATACATTTTTATTGTGTTTGTGTCACGTGACTTTATTATTGTGGGCGTGGCTGGCGTGGCCTTAGCGCGTGCGTCGCGTGCGTATGCGTGCTCCGCTTCTCCAGCCCTAGCGCTCGTCTGTGAGAAAAACGTCTCGTAACTGATCTCGTGCCGGTAGCCTTCGTTAAATTGCCAGCGAGCGGAACATAGCACGACGCTCTATGCTGAGTATGCTCCCTTCACCAGCGTGATCGACGGTAGTGACGGCCGTGTGCGCCCGCGCGCTTAGATGGGTGTTCGCTGTTGCAAAGACCTTAAACGTGGCCCGAATCATTGATTATCGCACCTAATGAGTAGTTTTCAACGGGCCAACAGCTGAGTTACGTTAAGGTTCTCACTTACAACGGCAAGTGCGCATAACCCAGCTGCAAGAAGGTTGAACGGAGAGGGACCCCCGGGACCCCGCGGAACCCGAAAAAGGGGGAGGGGGCGGGCGGGGCGGTCGCTGCGGCTACGCCCGTTAAATTTCTGACTGGGTCCACTTGGAGTCTAAAAATATGCCGGTTCCAGTTAGGAACCAATGGGGACCTAACTGGGAATCAACCTGAAGCAAAGAATTGTAACTGGGATTTATTTAACTCAATTTGTAATCATGCACATTCTTTTAGATATTATGCATTTGTTTTTTGTGTTCGTTTTTATGTGGGGACTGTACTTGCATATACGAAGCACTTAAGAACCAGATTTAGTACTTTCTTCCCAGGCTAATTTTTCTGTAGGTGTTGACACTTGCGCCTTCGATCAAACCGAGCAGTACCTCAAAAGGTGTGCCCACCATATGGTACACTCACGGTTAAAGCTCACCGGGCCACTCGGTCACATATGCTGTTTGGCCCTAGTCTCTGCAGTAAAATGTGTAGTGTGATCACAGTAGAAGATGATGGTCGACTCATTCAGTGAGCACATCGCCCTCACCGTCCTGTAAGTCTATTAAATTGCAGCGTATACTCTCTCCTGCCCCAACATCCTAACGTGCTGCCCCACTTTACATTTCTGCATTTAGTTAGGCTGAACCGACTGTTCAGTTGAATACAGAGATATATGCTGGAATCCTTCTTTTGAACCGGAGGTTCAAAGATCAAACCCAGGTTTCAAAACATTCGGAAATTTTCCAAACATTTTGAACTTCTTATGTTGAGAAATTCTATCATTTTCGAACTTTAACAATTTCCAAACTTTCAAACCTGATAAGCTCTAAAGTTTGGAAAAATTTGAACCATTGAAGATGCTTAGAATACATGTCTAATTTCTCTGAATTATGCCTCAATCATACTTACTCTACCTGTTACAAATGAATACTAACTGTTGCACATTATCAATTTCCACATTCATACTGTGCATATTCGTCCAGCATCAAAGCAATCAAGTAATCTCAGTATAATCGCTGTCACTAAGACTCCCAAGCTGCAATCCAAATGCCATGTCACAAAGCCAGTGATTTAATGCATGGTAGCAGTGGTACTAATGACTCTGTAGCGGACAAGCCAACTGGGCGCACGGGAGAAAGAAGAGGTGGCACGTGGGCAAGAAGGCTGCAATGTATACTGATGTAAATATTTACATCAGTATACTTTGCAGCCTTCTTGAAAGCATGAGGAAAGGACGAGAGTTCCACCATATTACCCCCATCCCACCTTGCAGCTTCCTAAAAATTTACACTTTTGCTTGCGGCTCTTGATTAATGTCAGTTTGGCCTTCCCTGATCTAGGCCGACCACCTATAGGATGACCACCTGTTGCACAACCTTTTGTGGAAACATTCGTTGATTGACCAATTACTGCACATGTCTGAAATTCTGTGTAGGCCTGGTTTGCTACTTCACACAACACTCTTCAATAAAGAATACACAGAAAGAATAAAACCCATGAAGGATGAACACAGACACACACAGTTCTTTCAATGAGCAACAAACATTTATGAAATGCCCATAGAACTTTTAAGTTCACGGTCGTAGCATCATGGGCATTTCATAAATGTTTGTTGCTCATTGAAAGAACTGTGTGTGTCTGTGTTCGGTCCTTCATGTGTTTTATTCTTTCTGTGTACATATTCTGTAGTTTTCAACGCCGCTCTGCTACGTGTACTCTTCAATAAGTTCATTCTAACACGAAAAAGCCTGTTGGTCCATGGGCATGAATGCTTATCCCGTGTTAGGAAGTTGCTTACACAACTTCATTGGCACAATATGGCCCAAGCTTTCGTTGCACCATTAAACCTCAATTACCATCCTACACAACTTCCTAGCACAGAACATTTCTCTATCCGCCACCCGAGAACGCGCTCTCTAGCGGTCAGGCTCTGCCAAGAGACCTAAAATAAATTTAAAAAGATTAAAAGCACCATACATCAACAGTGAATAGTTAACACTAATAAGAACAAAGGGCCATGTCATGTTCAATAATTTAGAAGTAGTTGTAGTGCTAGTAATTAAAAAGTTAATTGACAAATTTTAGCTATTAGCCAACTGATTGCGATGGATATTTTACCATCCAATCTCTGCCAAGCTCAATAAATGCCTCAATTAAAACGGTATCAATACAATGGTCATCTCAATGCAAAAAAATTAAAACATGTTTGCAGACAGCTAAGGAGCAGAAATTCCCATAGACATCTAGAGTCAACATCACAAGGCCATGATGGCCACTAGAAAAAAGGTGAAATTAGGTAATTAGTTAGCTAAGAAACTAAAATTATTGAATTAACTTTTTAATTTACACTTGGACACATATTGCTTTGGGGAATTCAAGCTAAACCTCAATATGTTCTAGCAGTGCAGTCAAATTTCGACAAAAAAGTTCTTAGTAGGTGCTACGGGGTCGAGAAATGGCACCCTGATACACGGCACCAAACTGAACATGAAACATTGTACAAGAGTGCCGGTGAAGTCATTGTTCCGCCCTCTCGTTTGCGTACCTGCGGCTTGGCACGTGGATTGGCGTTATTGCAGCCGGCTCCGCTCGAGCAAGCAGAGCCAGCTGTGGTAGCTCCGAACCCCGTGCCTGCGCCGGCTGACACTCTCTTGCCCTGGCATTGTCTCCCTGTGGTCCTGCTTGATCCTGGCCCTGGCCATCTTCTCCAGGATGTTCCGCATCTGCTGGCCCATGAACACAGCGAGGACCTGCACACAGTACATTGACATTAGCACCAAAGCTGACTGTCAGCCCAACCTTGTCAGCTGGAGCCACCTCAGTCGTTCAAATTGGTTAAAGATGTTGCCTTGAAGATTTCACAGAAAAGTGCTGTGCCTTTAAACTTTACAGGGCACCCATGTGAAAAGGCGTAACTGGGACAGGGTTGGCATCTCAACCGGTTTCAACTGGGACTAGCTGGTCCCAAGTGGGAATCAGCTGGGACCAATAGGAGGCCAACTGGGACTAGCTAAGGGGTCAAATACAGGATACAAGGTCAAATGAGGATACAAGACGTTGTAATAGACCATGTAGGAAAATGCAAATATCTGGGAGTCTGGCTCAATGAGGGAAGGAAATATGTAGAGGAACACGAGGAGAATATAATTAGAAAAGGGAAAAGAAATTCATAGATTATGAAGCTCAAGGCACTATGGAACTATAATAGATATGAAGTGGTCAGAGGTATATGGAAAGGAGTGATGGTGCCAGGGCTGTCTTTTGGCAATGCAGTGCTGTGCATGAAATCAGAGGTTCAATCAGGATTAGAAGTTCGACAAACAAGCGTAGGCAGATTGGCACTAGGAGCACATGGAAAAACACCAAATGAGGGAGTACAGGGGGACATGGGATGGTCGTCTTTTGAGAGCAGGGAGGCAGTTAGTAAGTTGAAATTTGAACAAAGGTTGACCGAAATGGATGATACGCGGTGGGCACGGAAGGTATTCAAGTATTTATACATGAAAAGTTTAAACACAAAATGGACAAACTGAACCCGAAAGCTTACATTTAAATACCTACACACTGGTGATGGGGCTGAACAGACTACTTCAGTGAAAAAGGGGTAAAAGAGGCAGAGAGGAAAATGTGGGAGAGTAGAATGCAGGAGAAATCAGCTTTAACAGTGTACAGGTCATGAAAGCAGGACATAAGAAAGGAAAAAGTGTTTGACAATTCACTGGGAAGTGCTTTGCTGTTCGAGGCGAGAACAGGAGTTTTGAGGACGAGGACCAATAGGGCTAAATTTCAGGAGACAGACACATTATGTGCCGCCTGCCATAATGATAGCGAGACACTAGAGCACTTGGCTTTGAAGTGCACGGGGCTTCGTCCTGCCCTCCCTGAAGGGGTAACGGATTTGGCCGGGGCCCTGGGTTTCACTGGCGACGATGGAAGGACGGATGAGAAACAGATAACAGTGACAAAGAGGCGATTAGAAGATTGGTGGAAATTATCTAGGGAAAATTAAATGATGCAGAACTAACTAGCACAGCTGGGGACAGGCGGAACAGAGGAAAATTGGGACTCCCTCACGCGTGGCTCCGGCCCAAAGTCTCAACCCTGTCTCCCAGTGGGTCCGGTGCTGGGGTAACGCCGACAAGGTTTGACCAGAGGAAAATTGGCTACTCCCTCGCCGGGGGAAGAGGCAGGGGGTGATGTTTTTTTAGTTTTTTTTGCCCGATGCCTTGAAGGTCATCCTGGTGATATCCCACACGCCTGGTGATAGTTAGGGGAGAAAAATTGGTCTTAAAAGTGCAAGAGGAATCATGTTTTTGTCTTTTTAGACTTAGGCTAGGTGGCACAAACTACCGTCCGTTATAAAGGGTATAGCCATTAACATCCATCCATCCATCCATCCATCCGATGCTTACAGACGCCAGCGGCTAATCTTTCACCTCGCATGAATCCTAGCTCTCAAAGGCGATTGTCGCAGCCGGCTAATGAGGCAGCTGAAACGTTCCTCACTGAGCTACACTACGGTCCCTCCAACCCAGAAACGTGGACTTCACCGAACCTATTATTTTCATCCTCGGTTTTTGAACCTTCGATTTTGTGCAGTGTTGGATCCAACCAACATTTTAGCTAGCCATGTGCGCGGGTCAATTTTCAGGTCCCCCTCTTTACGGCCATCCTGGCAATCGTTGCCGTTCTATGTTCGCGCTCTTTAGTGCAACTTCATAATGCACGTTCGTACCTTGTTGTCCATCCGGCTTGGGTGGACGCCGCCGCGGCCGATCCACTGGTGCCACTCGTCAGCCAGCCCGTCGAGGAACCCTGAACCCTTCCCTGCGACACGACTCCCGCAGCAGCGAGTTCACCTCTCGGTATCGATTATTCAGAGCCTGGATCTGCAGCGTGACTACGCTGCCACTTCAATAGGCAGAACCTATTCTCCCGTCTCGGAAGAACGGCAGAAAAGGTGATCTGCATCACTGGATTGCGTTCACGGAGCAGCTAGACGACGATATTTGTCGATGTACACGCTTGCACAATATTGGAGTTAGTAGTGCCAACGTGCAGGATGATAACAATAATATCGGCTTGCCTCTCAGACACCTGGGAAAACAAGTGCTCGATACCTTACGATGTACCGCAGGAAAGGCTAGCAAGCGCAAGCTCCTTGCTCAGGGCACATCTCGCCGGCACAAGCTCTGCGCATTAATGCTATGAGCTCGCGCTTCTAGCCTCGGTTTTTGACCACAACTCGAGGCATAAATGCTAAACAAAACGCTTGAAAGAGTTCGAAAATCAGTCAAAATAGCTTGCGTGACCGGGACCGACGGCAGAGCGGCCACGAAGGAATGGTATACGTACAGTACAGGCAAAACAGGCGGCTTTGGTACGGGGCAGGACCCGACCACGGAAGACTGCAATGGCAAACGCACATGGTATGGCACATGTCATAACAAAGGCAACATCCGGGGCCGGGGATGATACCAACCGGCGGAAGCTTAGAGCGACTTCCGGTTTGCTATTTGAGCGCCATCTCTTATCCGTTGGTAATCTATTAAACACTTCCGGTTTACGCCAGAAATTTATTTAATAGGATGAGATGCATATTATTGTTGCTGCTTACAGATTTCAAAAATTATCCTGGTAAGGTGAAACAAATACTTTGGTTAGCTAAAGTTTCGCCCTCATACTTTTGTTTTCATTAGTGATGGACCGAATCTGCCGAACTTCAGATTCGGCAAAGTTCGGCAAATGCCGAACTTTTGAAGGAAAGTTCGGCAAAGATTCGGCAAAAATTCGGCAAATGTCTGCGCACGCGCGAGAACGCGACGGGGCCGTGGATTGCAAATGGACGCCGTGCAGTCGTGCGGTTACTATCGTGCAGTGCACGGTGGTGCAGCGTAGTACAACCAGTGGTTACAGCGAGGTGTGGAGTGAGTAGGCAAAACGGTAACTGCGTTTGTGAGCGAGTGTGGTTCTCTTCAATATTTTCTGCCTCAAGAATAGAAGATCGACCAGTAATTTACGCAGTCCACTGCGCAAGTAACAAATGATGCGGTACATTCTGGATGACGTGATTTTCATTTGACATTTCCAGTGATGCAACGAGGTAGTTGAAACATTGGCCGACAATTACTTTAAAGCACTCCTCGCAAATATAACAACTCTGTTTTCGGCTCAGAAGTAGTGTGTGCCAGCCAAAACAAAATAATATTGCTTTTTCAATTAGAGTTATTTCGCGAGTTTCCTGTATCTCCATAAAACTAAACACAAAACTATAATGCTCGTACGTTGCACATCCGACGTTTCTAACTTTCCCTATCTTCCTAAACGTTCGTGTGTTTCCTAATACCAGAAACTGGCATTTTAAAGGTTAAAAATGAGACGTTGCTAATATAGGACGCACACTTTCATGCAATGCTGACGTCAAGTGACTCAAATCGAAAGACATGCATATTTACAATAATAATATCTCTACTGGTGAAGGCTCAGCAACCGTTGCATTCGTTTTCGCACACAGAAAGGTGAGTCTCGGAGAAAGCAAGAACGCAGCGTTATTGCCCTCATTTTAACAATGTACACACACACACAAGCAGGCTTGCGCTAATAATGCCTCAAAACCGAAACTCTCGTAGCGTGATTCATGACTGCGCCACGCTCGCTTCTACCCAACCCAACCACACCACTTCTGCAAGGACTCACTAAAATTGACAGTAAACACACAAAAACGACACCGATACAATTATCTTGTAGAATGTCACCTTATTTAGAAATAACTGTGTCAATATTATTCAGAAATAACTGTGTCAACAACGTAAAACCTTTTCTCGCTAGAAAAAACTAAATTTCAACGTTAAGTCTGGTAACAATGTATTTTTGCCGAATCTTTGCCGAATCTCTGGAAAAGTTCGGCTTTGCCGAATCCCAAGATTCGGCGCCGAACTTTAGATTCGGCAAAAGTTCGGCCCATCACTAGTTTTCATTGCTCGGTTTGTTTTTTGTATTTTGACCGTTGAGAACAGTTCCGCGCGTCGGCTGCCGCGGTCGCGACTGCGTCAGGCTGCGTCGGCTGCTCGACGGCGTCTTTGCCAGCGGTGCGGTGGTGGATTTCGTTTGCGGCAGCGGACAGTGGCGTTGACCTGTTGGTTATCGGTATATTAGATGCGGAGCATCTCTTGCTCGGGTCTATGTCCCGCGGCGTCGTAGTCCGCACTCGCACTACGCACGCGCAACTCTCCTTCCCTCTCTCCAACAGCTGCGCGTTACTCTCTCCGCTCTCTCTTTCTACCAGCTGCGTGCACTGCGCGTGGGTTCGCTTGTACTCACACCGCGCGCGCACGCGCAACTTTCCTCCTCTAGTCTCCTCTCCATCAAGTGTGAGAAAAAAAATAAACGGCGAGCGGCGAGCGTTCCAAGTTTCTCTGCCGCGAGCCGCGACGAAGGCTCGCGTAGGGGAAACGCTAAGGCAGTCGGTGGCGCCATCTCTCGACGTCAGCACGCAACTGACTCTTTCCTCGGAACCAACACGATGCTCCGCATCACCCCGTGGTTCCCCTCGGGAAGATGGTGTAATTTTTTCGTCTACCAGTACGCCGAGCAAACGGAACCTTGTCTATGCGGAGGGAAGTTCGTCTGCTTCTCGCGCAGGGGGTAGCGGTGACGTCAGAACGCCGAGCCCTGAGTTGGCTGATCGCGGTCCCCTACCTGAGCGTCGTCTGCTCGCTTTGCAGCGTCGTCTGCTCGCAACGTCGTCTGCGTCTGTCTTACGCTTTCCTGCGACTTTTGCAAGTGGAGAGGCCAGAGTCACGAGACTAGCTTACGCCAAAAATATGCGTAAGACAAAACTTAAAAACAAATTCGTATTCACGAAGTGAAATTTTCGTAAGTTTTGCGCAGGTTACGACAAAATCCTACGACAGCCCGAAGCTACGCACTTGTTACGATCAAATCAGCACCAGCCGACAGCGCGGTCGCGACGACCAACGGACGTTTATTTTTCTACGTGCGCTTCTCTCGCGTCCCGACTTCAGGCAGCAAGAAAAAGTAAAAAGTACTTGAACCAGACCACGACGAACAAGAACGCTGGATCCACAAACACCGGGAAAAGCTCCAACGGCCACGATTCACCGACACCGACCAAGCGAACTCGGCAGATGAGCACTAGCAGCCACTCCGACTCGGTGACCGTCTGCCCCACGACCGGCTGGCGTGCTGAATGGAATGTGCCCGCGCGACCACTCGTGAACCCTTCCCGTATTATACTGTGATCACTGACTTCAATTTTAGATTAAGAGGTCAATCTCTTCTTCTTGTCATCTCCTTGTTTTCGAGGCAACGGTGACTCCTCGCCGGTGAAAAAGCGGTGAATATCCGACAGACGCAGGAAAGGTAAAGGAGCCATCGCTTTCACTAGCAGACGTAAAAGCAGACGACGTTAACTGCGCCAACCCGCCGACGCCGTTAAAGAATGAGGAGTCTTGCCGCACACGAAAGGGGGAAAAGTATTTGGGAGGGAACTCTGCGTACACTAACACGCTCACTCTCGGTTCTTAGCAAACAAACCTCGGCGTCTCGGGACACCTCGCCAGTGAGTACTTTGACTTCCCTCGCTTGATGCGCGTCTGCTAGTTGTTCGACAAAAACAACGAACCGCTCGAGTTGATTTCGTCTGCCTTCTCTGAAAGGCGAGATCGAGCCTCGCTCGTAACGACCTGCACTTTCGAAAGTCGCAGGAAAGGTAAGAGACGCAGACGACGTTGCGAGCAGATGTTGTTGCAAAGGAGCAGACGACGCTCAGATAAGGGACCGCGATCAGCCAATCAGGGCTCGGCGTTCTGACGTCACCGCTACTTCCTTTCTCATGCGCAGAAGACGAAAATGAGCCCACTTGCGAGGCGTATTGCTCGACCTCAGTGGTGCTCTGATTCCAGTGGCAACAGCTCTGCCAGGTTCTTTGGGTTCACGAGTGACGAAAGGTCAAGACGGGCTGCTGCTTTTGGTTATACAGTTTCGGATTGCCGAAAACTTGCTGGTGCATTTTTCGATTATGGTAGAGTTATTGAGGTCAGAAGGAACAGAACATTTATGTTAAGATGAGAGGTGTGGGGGGATCGGTGTTAAAGGGGTCCTGCAACAGCGTTTTGACTGATTTTTAATTTGAACCGAACCTAAGCGCACTGAACGTAGTAACTTTAATGAAACTTTTCTTTTCGCAAAATTCGCTTTATTTTAAAAGTTATAGGAAAATTAGAATTACAAAAACAAGCAAAAAATAACCGCTTTCATGACGTCGTAGGTCCTGGCTTGAGTGGCCGTGAACTAGACGAGGAGTAGTGAGCTGAGCGAGCGCTCACGGCTGCCGCACTTCGTGTCGACGGCTCGAGAGGGCGCCACTAAACCGTGTGTTGGATAGGCTGTATGAAGCGGGCGGCCAGGGCGACTCGCATTGCATTTGCTGCGCGATTAAAGACTATTTCGGCATAACACTTCATTGGCCACAAACGACAGCAAACACGGGGTAAAGACCAGTACAGGACGGGAGCCACTTCGCGCTGCCATACCGCCAAATGGCCTTTGTACGCTCCGGGACCTTTCTACGCTCGCCGTTAATCGGCGCCTCATCCCACTAGCCCTTTCTAATATGCGCCGCTTTTTCCACTGCTTGGTGGCGGGTATGTCGACGGGTCATTTCTTGTTTCCGTACTTTATAAACTGCATTTGTTTCTTTTCTGATCTAAAATACTGAACAAAAACTACTTTCATACATATTTGAAACGGTTCGCGACACTTAAATTTTGTATCTCGACTAAAAAAAAAGCTTTTAGCGGCTCTGACCAGTAGTAAGCCCAGGACCTAAGACGTCACATTTTGCGCGCTTTCGGTACCGCGGGTCGCTCTCGTCGGTGGAGGAGGTTTCCGCGTCGTCCGGTTAAAATATGACGCACTGATATTTAGTGACTCTCTCCGTGCCCGCTGGCTTGCCCGAGCCCCAAGGGACGTGGAAACCGCAAAAAGGTAGACGCTTAAATATGGTTGCAGAGGCCTTGAGGCGCGTTCCCACCGGCGATGCGATCTGGTCGCGCGATAAACTTTCATCGCCAAAAGCGACCATCGCGGGCAAAAAAGCGACGCGATTTGGGCAGTCGCTAGCCGACCCGACTTTTTGCGATGCGATCCTGGTCGCGGGCGCTGAGCCAATCGGCGGTGCCCGGAAGTGACCCGCCAGTTCGCTTTACGTCCGGCGTTTCGTTTTGAGGAGACGCGGGGGAAAGTTGGGTCTGGTGCCGATTCAGGCGGTAAACAAACATGTCGGCGTTACCGCATGAGTTCTGCTCCAGCGCGCTGTCGAGAATCGCCTGCCTCTCCGATCAGCAGGATCCAGATCACAAGGATCGGGACAAGGAAACGAGGCGTGGAAGGCTCATCGCTGCATTTTCGGCGCCGAGCAGGTGCGTGCTTCGCGCTCACCTTTCGCTTTACGTTCCAGGGGACCAGACCGCATGTGAAGTGAGTATCGCACTACTGGTGCCTCTCGTCACCAACTAGTTCAGCCCGCTACGGGAAGTGCTAGTGCGCGCGTTGCATGTTTAGTGGCGCTCTTTCGTTTTGAAATGGAAATGAGAGTGTGCGAAAGATATTGAAATCTTTGAAGCGAATCGAATCGAATAACTCATCTGTACGATCGAATCGAATGTTTCGAATGGGGATATTGAGTTTCGAAGTAAGACGTGTTTGAGGCGGACAATACTTTACTTATTTGATGTGAATGAGGGAGACATGCTCCTTACGGCAGAACGAGCAAGATATACTAAGAACAGTGTTCTAGAACGTTTAAAGAAGCGTGCTGTGAACTGGATTTATGCCCAACTGTATGACCGCATGCCTTTACGGACCATAGTGCGCCGATATATATTTAAGTACTGTGAGTCAGTTATTTCGATTTGTTCTTCATCCTTCCCCATAAAACTTTGCGTACTAATTTTGAGATTGTAGTAGGAAGCTGGTTAGAGTTGCCTCGAAACCAAGTACATATTGCAGTCAAGGTATATGACGTAGATGCGCTATGTTAAGTTGGTTTGAGTTGAATGCACGAGTTATATAGAAAAACAAAAAGCTACGAAGCGGATGATATGCCTCTGAATGCTCAGATCAAGACGGCTAACCTGAACTGCACCCTGACTGACGTATGCGAGCAGAGTCATTTCGCTGATATAGAAGAGATGTCGCACACCTGTGACCGATGGGGAATGAGGATCGAATGAAGATATCAGTCAGCCATGCACGCATTCAGAGGTGAAGTTGCAGGGCTACGGAACCGGAAATGAAAGTACACAAGTGGAGGCGGGTCGGCAAGAAGCAATGCAAAGTCGAAGACGCGTCGCGCCAGCTGCGACGGAACTTTGTGCAAAAGTCTTTTTTATTTTTCGGGGTGAGACGCAACTACGTGAACGTAAACCGAAGTACACAAGCGGAGGCGGGTCAGCAGGCCACAGCAGAGTTGGAGATCGTGCTGGGGGGATCGGTGGCCGAGTGGGCTAGCGCACATCAGCTCGGAGCACCTGGAGCGAAAGCTCGCGCTGCGGAACCCAGGATCCTGGGCTCAATCCCCACTACTGCCAGTTTCGATCTGATGAGCATCGTATCGGCGTGCGGTCGCGTATCACTACTGCGTGGTGCACGTTAAAGACCCCAGGCTAGCGGTTGTGCTGCACTGGCTAAATTTCTCTTCTACAGCTGGGAGACTCGTCGCCCGTTGAGGCAGACCAAGTTCTAGGCTGTATAAACATACACACAACCTATTTTTTCATTTGGAGATCGTGCTAATCATGCGATTGAGCCGCGCAGCCGCCCTGACTGCGCCATCTCTTTCCGTGTGCAATAGTTCTGCCGATAGAGGGCGACACAAAAAACAATAAATTAAAAATACATTGTTTTTTTATTTTCGGAGGGAGCAAGTTAATTTTATCAGTGAAAACGGGTAGAAATAAATAACAAAGAATACCGGCAAACTGATGAACCGGAAAATCAAGCGGAAAATAACACGAGCTAGATATCGCCGATAGCCGAGGTCAGCCGTAAATCCATATCCGAATCCATAGCAGTGAGAGTGGTCCGTCGCGTTTGTGCTTACGACGACGCACGTGCCGTTGCAAACTTCATCAAATCTATCGCAGCGTTTGCGTCACGACCACTTCGCCAACTCCGGAATCCAGACATCATGGCAAGCAGAGGACAGATCGCGCTAACGCAAATAACTTTCCAGTGCATCATATTGAAAAAAAGTCTGTCCAAAAACAAGACAGGGAACTCGACCGCGAGTTGACACTAATCGGCGAGTTCCGCGTTATTCGTAGTTTTCGAAGTATTCGAAGAACTCGAATACTTCGAACAGCGAAAGTGCGAAGCGAATCGAATCGAATAGCAAGCATTATTCGCGAAGTATTCGAAGTTTCGAATATTCGCACACCTACTCTTATGACGCATCTATTCCGAAGGCCTGTCGTCCCGCGATCTACCGGGTGTTCCCGAAGGCGGGACCACCCGCCAGCGGGAGCGCACAAATTGGTCTTTTAACTTATCATTCTAGGAATTAGTACAGTGAAACCCCCAAAAAAGTGCTTCTTCCAACGCAAATTAACGCCGTATTTTTTCCCCCGAAACCATACAATATTATTCTAGGCCATAGTGGCGTTTTTTACGACTGAAAAATGGGCGGCCTATTTATTATTCACTTTATTTTGCCAAAATAAACGCCACAGAGGCCCAAAACATTATTTCATGTTTACATGTGAAGTATAGGAAAAACTGTTTTTGTTTTTATTCTTTACTGAAGTAGTCTTTTCAAAATTGTATTTAGAAAATGCACCATATTATTACATCTCCATGCTAAATTACATCGGAATTTGGTCAGAAACCATTTTATTCAGTCCATTCAAAGGCCGACCCGCCTTCGAGATTACCCTGTATTGGAAATAAATTTTCGTCAGTATTTCCCAGCATGCAGGGGCGCGTAAAACCATTTCTGTTAGCATTGCATGTTTATTAAACTTAAAACTACTGCACGGACCACTGATAAATTTACCATGATCAGGTTTCAGACAGTTTGCACATCATTGTGAAAATATACCTCCTTGTAAGCACCGTCATGTTTTTTGTTTCAGTATGCAACGTACAACAAAAATTTAAAAACTTAAAAGACGTATACGGCAACATAAAGAGGACTATCAAAACAAAATCAAAAAGTGGTGCGGGTCTCTCCGACATCCCATTAATAAAGTGGCCGCACTGGGAGGCAATGATGGCAATAGTGGAGCCACGGTCAGAGCCTGCACTGTAAGTATTAGCAATCCGTGCTTTTTGATGCATGTTGTGAAGATATGTGATAGCAGAGATCAATGTGTTCATTTGGGTTTTCTATGTGCAATTGCCACTACCTAACTATATACATTTTCCCCCAGTGTGTACTGCAGCTTGCAGTATGAAGATGCAAGCTCAGGGTAAGCAGCAATTAACATGACCGGAAATCAAACCCTCAAACTGGGGATCCGTAGGCTGGCACTTTGCCTTGGAGCCACCGAGGTGGCTAAATTGGCGTTTTTACATTCCTGTATTAAGAAGGCAAGTGCTTCTTCCAGCAGCATTATTCTGCTGGTGGTAAGCCATTGTCAGATTTCCTTTATTGCAGATTACATTGCTAGAGCAGAAACATGTGCTGTGGAGCCAATATTTATGTGGCTGGGGCCTGTCTCTTGTACTTCTTGTGGTGCACAAAAGAACATTAATGACTGTCATGAAATGGAAATTCTCGTAACATTTATTACCAACTCTCCACAATAATGCTTTCATAAGTTATTAATTTCAAGAATATGTAACATGCAAATGAGATGAAGAAAAAAGACGTCCAATGACATCACAAGTGCTAAAAATGCATGAAAAGAAATGAATATAAACTTTGCACAGTTATGAGTGGCTAGGCACACAAAACTCAAACATGCAAAACACACAACCAAAGGACATTACCACAAAATCTAGAACTCTAGGAACACACACGGAAGCAATAAACGTCAGCACCAGTGCCACAATGGCTGGCAATTACTTTTATAATCAAATATTGCAAGGGAAAGCTTGTGCAAAGAAGTGAGTACAATTATTACCTTAGATGAATAATAAAAAACAAGGATGATGCAAGCAAGAAGGGCAAAAAGAGTGAACACTACACATAAAACATTAATCGGTGGAATTGCAGTTCAGCAAGCAGTCAGCTGACACAAGCACCACTGGCAGTTGCCTCAACCTCAACTGCAGGCCATGGCTTCGACGAGTCACCTGGTCATGAGTAAGAGAAAATCCAGATTGCCTCAATAACCAACACGATATGCACTCCACGGAGTATTGGTTAGAACTGCAGAATTTACCATGCTGGTGTGCATACACACTTTACGCCTTCAGTAACATGTTTTGAGTTCTTAAATATTCATATTAATTAAAATCATAACTAATATTAAATTGGAAGATTTTATTTAAAATCACCAAACTTCTGTTGCCCGTGAATTGTTTTTAGATTTTTAGGTCAACTTACGTAAGTCGACCTAAAAATATAAAATCAATTCTATATTAGTTATGCTCTAATAATATTGTTCTTGCACCTGTAGCTCCCACACAGATATGTCGCCTCCATCACCACCTGAAGACCAAGCAATTGATGGGTAGGTATTATTTTTTTGTCTTAAAAAGGCTGAAACAAACATGTTTGAGGGAAGCATCTTCTTGTGTAACAGAAAATGACGGGTTCTTTCTACAGGCTGCAGATGTCACAGAAGCGGCGCAAAAGGTATGCATTGTCATATTATATGTGTTTTCTGTCTTTAATACAATTGATACATAGCATTCTTCTGTAAGGAAGTGAAATGAAAGTTGCATTATGGAAATGCATGATATCAACAATTTTGCATCTTCAGTTACATGTTGCAGAAGTAAATATTCCTTTTGCAGGGATGCAGGAGACAAGAAGCAACAAGACTTGGCAGAGGCCTGTCTCGGACACTTGAGTGCATTAAGAGCGCACCGAGCAGAAGCTAAAAAAGACGACATTTTTTATTTCTGTATGCGCTTGGACTGCCGGCTTAGGGCTCTACCCAAAGTGAAGGCACAGGACATCATGCATCAGCTTGAAAACGCTATGTATGATGTCGAGAAGGAGTGTAGTGATTTGGTATAGGTAATCACATTTTCTAAAGTAAAAAAAAACGGCTTTTCTGCCCACATGAAAAATCTATGCATCGCAGAACTAAAATTGCACGACAATGTAACAATGGCCGTTCAAGATATTATTAGAAAGTTTGAGAAAATTATGTTACTTGCATCAAAAGATAACAACAGCTCGCTATGAAAAATGGTCCACTAAGCCTAATATTTGCAAAATTTTGGGGGACTTTGTGGGGCTTATTGGGTGAGAAAGCTTGATAGCAAGGAAAAAGCTAAGATTATCTCGTACAAAAGCGTTCTCGCCAAAATAAACTCTACAAAGCGTTTATATCTCATGGAGGACCAGTTTCACAGTTTCAAGCAATTTGTATTCTTTTTCTGACACGTGAGCTCTGCTGAGCAGAATTCAAGCATAATGTGTAGTATACCCTAACTGAAGGCTCATCAGACATTATTAATTTCCCTCTTTATGTGGTGATAAAAGTAAATTTACAAGGGTAGTTGTTATTTATTAAAATATCTGTTGCAAACACATAAAGCACAATTTTTATAGCAACAAAGCTATTGTGTAAGAACTGCTATATGCAGCATATGAATTATGTGCGAAGCATGCTTTTTCTTGCGGTTACAAGGAGAACTTTAATCCTGATGTTGCAGCAATGTTTCAGAGTACCTTTACAGCCATGTGGCTGTCCGCAATATCTCAGTGCAATATTATGAAGCTTGGTAGCACACTCTCGGCGACACAAACCTCGAGGGCGATTTCTTTTCTGGCGATCGGCATAATCCAGTAGCAAGAAGACCAGTTGGTGCAGCAGAAACCCAGAACCAATTCCACACCTTGGTGGGGGAATAGGGGAAATGTCTTTTGCCGAAGATATGAATATCTACTCCCAAAGATAAGAGATGCAGTGTTTACTATTGTACTTGTTAAAGATTTTGACTGCGTATATAGGAATGTTTTCTTTTAACTAAGCTTGTTTTGAAATCCCTTGTTACTCAAGAATACAATGATTGTTACCTTGTACCTGGCAGGAAAGGGAACATGAGACAAAAGTTACCTTTGTGAAATAAAGATTATTGTAGAATTCAGTGTACCTTTTCTTTACTTTGGGGTAAAGGAGATCCTGTCGTCCTGCCAAGTGACTGCACCGGCGTTGAGAAAGTGGTGCGAGAGCTTGCTGCGCATGGCTCGAGCATACCTTCAAGGAAACATCATTACATCATATTGTTTCTTCTAGTTCATTCTTCTAATGATGTTGCAAGTCATGAAAACACTTAATTATCTTATTGTTAACAGCCTGCAGTACACTATAAACACCAGTAGTCAAACCATTTGCATTCCTGATAAGTTAACAGCGATAAGGGTGCATTAGCATGATGGTGATGAGAGAAAGGGAGGCATGTGGAAGATTTTGTCTAACTGTGAGACAAGGAGGAATATCTCGTCTCTGATAGCATAGTTCTGCGAAAATGAATGAGTTTTATACTTGTTTTCACAGTAACTTGGTGAACTGTGGAGGCTGCGGCCCTCGCGACCCAATAACTGCCGGAGCAAGACACATGATAACACTCTATGGTTGAGGCCACAGGAGCCTTGTAGCGCCATGGCCGTTGGCGATTGCAGCCGTATAATCAACCGTTTCAGCTCAAAACATTGGGCCCTGGCATCAGCGCCCATCACATATTCACGGGTAAATTGAGCGTATGGTTGTCTTATGAACTGTTCCCCAAAGAGCTCGCTATTGTAGTGGACGGCAATATGTTGCGGTGATGGACGTTCATTTGAAGTTGATTGGTTTTGCAGCAGACGACAGCTGGTTTCTCCGGGCCTCGCATCGAGCACAGTGACACAACCCGTGATGAGGTGTCGTATGCCTCGCTCCGACACTCTTACTGGGTGGCCATAGCCTCCACAGTTCGCCAAGTTATTGTGAAACGGAGTGTACATCACCATTCCCTTCCTATCATTATCTATGGTCGAGCAACAACCACCCACGTACTGGTTCGGGTTGCAGCCGACTGGTGGTGTGGCCGCCAAGGCACCTTCTTTCGGTTTGTCCGACCTCCAGCTTCCATCCTTGACCCGTCCTTCCCAGTCCTCAGAGTCCGCCAAACCTACTGGGCAGTAGGATGCAGCGGAGACTGCGGACTGCTTCAGCATAAAATTATGGAGTACTACGCATGCCGCAATAATCCTGTTAATGTTTTTGTCGTTTGCCCTGAACGGTCGTCGCAGGATCCTCCACTTCTGTGCCAAAATCCCAAAGGCATTTTCTACCACCCTGCGGGCTCTACTTAGCCTGTAGTTGAAGATCCTTTGTTCGTGTACTTCAGCCTTCCGTGCGGCTGCAGCTGCGTCCGGGTCTGCGCCTGGAGGTGGAGCTGGGTCTTTCTGCAAGGCTGTATAAAGTAACATGAGTAGTGCTATGTTACTGCTTAGTGCTATGTTACTGCTTACGAGTAGTGTTGTAGGGATTGCATTGTCCCACCTACAGCTCCTGCATTGTTTTCAAATTTCAGTTCACCATCCCTTTAACATCTGCAATAATGTAAGCGCTCGTATGCTAGTATCTATGGCCTATGCATACCATATTCTGTGCACCAGGACTATCGATTATTTGCCTGTATGCCACGCGAATGCGGGGCATACATGCAGATAACAGTGGCAAATTAAATGCATGGGGAGGTGGCAGAGCTTTTTTCTAGGTTTATTACATTACCTCTATGTAGTAAATGATGGCCACCTCGAAAATAAA
>JAZHYW010026886.1:0-14796 GCA_037355805.1 Ixodes ricinus
TATAGTCTCTATACGCGATCAGTCTTTGTTCGTTCCACCGTTCGATCCTTTGAAACTCCCTTCTCACTGACTGGGGTGGGTCACAGGTCCAGTTGCTTTATTATAACTTATAGGCCTCATAAGAGCCGATATTTAAAGCAACTAGCAAGGCCTCATTTTTCTACTTGGCAGCAAGAACGCTGCAAGGTCTCACCTTATATGATAATGCCGCTTCTAGCACTCGGTTACATACGCGTGCGTGGCGAGAAATGCTGCTGTCCGTGTCCGTCCTTCATGTATAATTATTTATTAGGTTTTTGTTTTGTTTTGTTTTTAATTAAGTTACCATTTTCCTTTTGTTTAGACAGGTATCCAGTGTCCTTCAACTCGCATGGACCCGACCCAGATGTTTGCTTTATTTTTATTCTCGATCGAAATTAGTATTCCCGACGGGATCCAACTTGAACGGGTACGCCAACTCTCTTATACGGACGCCGGAGCTTCAAAGAGACCTATCTCGGCGACCTCACGGGCGGATTAAAATGCTTCCGCGACATCCTGCGACACACCCGTTCACTCTGTGAACTCCGCTTCCCCTGCGATGGATCGTATAGAGGACGCCTGCGAGTCATCCCAGCAAATCCGTGCCGCGCGAGCGTCACGCGACCATCGGGAGGTGCGCAAGGACACGCGCGGACCGCGCGCAGTCACGTGACAAGTTCGCAGCGCTCCATTGGCCGAGATGGCTTGTAGTGGTTCATCGCAAAGTGAAACGGAGAATATGGAAGAAGCCAATTCCACCGTGTCGGGATTCCATTGGAAGAGCTCGGCCGGAAGCTCTTGTTGCCGGGTGCGTTTGAACACAAATGGGAATGGAAATCGGCCGCCTCACTGTAACTTGGCAAACGGCGAAGGTCCCAGTGAGCCAATCAGCGTGTCGGAGTCAGACGCGTGACTAAATACTCTGACTCACTATACTCGTTTTCACCCCAAAACCGTAATACAAAAAAAAAAGGCTTTTTGCGGAGCAGTGTTAATTTACCTGTAATTTACCCAATTCAGTCTACCCACCCTGTGCAGTGACAAACCTGGCGCTCTAATGGCGGCACAAGACAGCTTCTGCACCAGAAAAAGCGAACGTCTTCAAAAGCATAGAGTAGAAGGGAAAAGATGATGGTCCTTTTGCGTCACCTTCGATTCACGAAATCCAGGGTGCTTCATTTGACGAGCTGGCTGAGCACGATCTCCTATCACCGCCATTACAGCGGCAATATTGAAGTTTTTTGGCTGCCACAAGGGGACTCTAACTTTTGAAAAGTGTCTATTAAAATGTATATATAGGTGCATTTTAGATGAGATAGATGTTATTTTAGTAAGACGTTACAAGTTTCAAACGGGAGAAGGAAAAAAGCGTCGCTTTTTCTTCGACAGCCATATCTTGTAAGAACCACTTCGCGCGGCGTATGAACGATGTGCAAAATTGTCTAAGCATGGGCGGCAGAGAGAGGAAAGCCGCTTTTGTATAAATTTTAGGTGACAGACCAATCTCCGATAGGGACAAAAACGACGTCTGGGACGCACAAAGAGGGTCTGAACAAGAGGAAGTTCCTCTTTCCCCTCTTCTCCAACTGCTTGGGGTTCGCTCTCGCCCCTGGGCCTGTACCTTTGGTAAGGACTGTCACGTGCTTCGCTTTAGTCGCGCTTATCGCGTCATTGGTTCGAAGGGGCTTTAGCGTTCTCTCTTTGCCAAGTTACAGTGAAACGAAGCATTGTTCTCCCTCACGTGAACTGCAGCCAAGGCTACGCGCGTGAGTTCCTCGTCTTTACGAGCGCATCGGCGTCCTCAACTCGTTCGCTCACGTAACCTCCGCTGCGGTCCACGTAGATACAGGGGTACGGCTTTGTAAGTTCCGAGCGTATGACCTTCAACCTCTTTCTTTTAAATCCTCAGCGTCTCCTCGAAACCTCTCGAAGAGATTTGCATGAAAAGTGCACTTCCGCCCCGAGACGGCGGCATGGCGAACCCGTGGTATGCTATAACTTCGTTCACCCGTAAGCTGACTGTGCGTTGGAGCTACGCACTCGGCGGACCAATCGAACGCCTCCCTGTCAGCACCTGACCCCGCTTCCTGAGTGTGGGCATCGGGAGGAGCATGAGCAGGTGGTGGAGGAACGACGGGTGACTGGCTCATTGAGCCTGTAGCTTCCGCCGTACTGTCAGCTTATTGGGGAATGGGGCATGGGCGGCGAATCTTGAATGGGCAGAGAGGCAAGCTGCGCGCGGTGAGGTAAACCTGTTCTGCGTGAAAGCCGTTTTGATTTTGTCGTCGATGTAGACGAGGGTTCGTGGAGGTTCCGCCCGTAAGCGGCGATCGTCTCGCTTCTTACCTCCCGCGACTCGGAACGTAGTGTACTTGTTGTTCATATCCCTCAGCCAAGCACATTGGTGCGACTAAAAGCCCGACTTCTTCGAAAGAAGAAAGTAAAGGTAAAAAAATCTCTGAGAAGCTTCTATGCGAGTTTGTCTGACACAGAGCGCACTTTAACTATACGCTTAAAGATGGCCGCGATATTAAATAACGTCGCAGCTTTGTCTTACGTCTTGTGTTGATGTCGAATGTTAATGATAATGTTGGGCGTTGTCATGTTTTATACTTATAATGTTTGCTTTCAAACCACCCGTCGTTGAGAGGAAATAAAAAAAGACGAAGCACGATGCGTACAAAACGAAACAACGAAAGTGCGTCACGTTCCGGCGACGTCATGCGTTTAAACCGCGATCTCCTTTAAAAGCTTATTTTCACAGCTTGCGCTTCAATGAGCAAGACAGAAGACACTGCGAAGTTCGAACTTTAAATGGGCAAGCGCTAATATTTCGAAGACCACCAACGGACACGAGCGCATGCACGATTCACAGATTCAGGTAGCAATGGTAAAATCACTTTTTTGATGCCCGCCTCCTCCTCTATAACGTCAGTCGTGGAAATGATAGAACTCAGCTTGCAGCTGCACCAAGTATACTGGGAGTTTAAAGAATGTGATTGCACCACTGTTGAATTGTTTTCAACAGTCACGTGATCCATTCGAAACCCATCTCGAAAGCCCACCAAAAATGGCAACCAATGCATCAAGAATACCAGCAGATTAAGTCTCTACACTCTCAGGGGTCCCTGTGCGCATGCTGACCTTTAATAAACTCGGAACGCCAATCGTTTATATTTTTTTAAACAGTTCGACCTTGAGATGAGCGATCAGCACGTGCTCCAATCTCCTCGTTACCCCTCCCACCCCCACCCCCCCCCAAAAAAAAAAAGATTAGCGTTTTTTTTTTTTTTCTTCTCTCTTAGCAAAGACTGCAAGTACGGCCTCTGGGTGCACCATCTCGCTTATGGTGTGGGTAGACTGTTTGATAGTCAAGCCCCGCTAAGGCGTTCCCGCAGTTGCCTGCCCCAGAAAACCGTTTTTCCAGCTACGGCAGCCAGATTAGACTTTGGAGCATTGGCTGCTTGCAAATGTGTATTGTCTGGGCTGACTAAAAAGGACCCGCGATTGGCGTTCGAGTGCATCGCGGGGTGGCAGGAATGCTGGAGCTTCTGAATGTGCAGATCTTCAAAAACTCAAGTAACCCCTTCTGAAGCACGTTGTTGCAAACTCGGTAGCCAAGAAGACACTCTGTTTGCTTCCTGGAGTCTTCTAATGGAGATTGATCATCTTGAGTAGTCAGCCGGCTAAATTGAACGGAGCAATTACGCGAAAGGGGTAGCGCTAAAACCGTTCTACTTTAATTAGGGTCGATTCTTTTCATCTCACGCGCAAACGTTATGCACCACAGTAGAGTCCTTTTCTCTTTGTTTATATTATTCGGCTCCTTTCCACGCAAAGCAATCTCTGCAGGGGTCAAGCGTGCCTGCTGACCTTTTGAACAACTTTCTTCCAGTTACTCTTCTCAGGAACACTTGCATGTTTTTGTCCTCGATCGAAACGTTGCAGACGATATAAGAGAAAAGTTGTTGGGGGAGGGAGGAGGGAGGGGTGGCACCAATTAGGGCGTAATTAAAACCCGCCTTTTCTTCCAACCTAATTTCGAAGCAAGCAAGGAGTTGACACATCTGGAACGCCCTAATTGGTCGTCAAGCTCCCGGCTCCTTATTTTTTTCGAAAGCCGACCGCGTCTCGCCGTCTAATGAAAGCATCGGGCCGCCGATTCGGAGAGACGACACAGAGGATGTCGTGCCACTGCTGTAGACGTTTGCAAGCACGGCCTCTAGGCGCCGCCATCTTGCTCCTGGTGTGGGTAGATCGTCTGATAGTCAAGCATTGCCGAGGCTGTTGGTACGCCTCGTCAATGCTTGACTATCAGACGATCTACCCACAGCAGCAGCAAGATGGCGGCGCCCAGAGGCCGTGCTCGCAAACGTCTATACGGAAAAAAAACAAGGGAGAGGAGGAGATGCGAGCGCGCGAGGCCCGTCAGAGCGCAGGGCTCCGATTGGAAGGATAGTCGGTAGACATAAAGGTTAGCAGCCTTCCTCTCTATCCACTGTTTGAACGCGTCTGAACGCCAGCGTCCGATGTTCAGAGGCTAGACACTGCGGGAGGAGCAGACGACGCTCTTATTTGCTCGGACTGGAGGGAGAAAAAGGGTAGAAACAGAAGCACCTAGCCTTTACGCCTACCCACTAATCCGTCCAATCAGTGCTCGGCGCTGTGACGTCCCTGCACGCTATCGTCACATCCTCTCCCTCAGTTTCTCTCCGTAAAGACGCTTGCAAGCTGCCGCGTTTCGCGAGCTTCTCTGGCTACCCTGGATGCAACATGCTTTATTGGCCACCAGTCTGGCAACCGTGGCCACGACCTAGCACCACGCCAACAGCAAGATATGGCGGCGACCAGAGGGTCGTAATTGCAGACGTCTGTAGACGTTGGCAAGCAGTCCACACTTCACAGGTTAGTCTGGCCACCGCAAATGTCACATGCTTTGCTTAGGGCACCAGTCTGACAATCGTTAGTATGCCTTAGCAAGGCTTGACCATCAAGATGGCGGCGCCTAGAGGCTAAAGGGCCATACTTGAAGACATGTATCAACGTTTGCAAGCAATCCACGCTTTAAAACTTATACGAAGTGTCTAGCGTTACGTCCGACGTAACCCAAGTTACGTCCGAATCTCCGCGCCTTCCCTAGGTTCACGGGGGAGAGAGAAAAATGCGGGGGGGGGGGAGGGTTAGGTATACGCGTTTCAGTGCTCCGTCCGGACGTAACGCTAGCCACAGCGAAACTTATAACCTGGCCACCATGGGTCCAAAATGCTTTGCTTGAAAGCCAGTCTGGCAACCGTGGGCACGCTTTAGCAAGGCTTGACGATTAGACGATTTACACACGCCAACAACAAAATGTCTGGAGCAAGTGTGGCCCAGAAGTCCACACTTTCTGCAGACGTCTACAGTAAAAAGAGTAACCCGCTCACGAGAAACAAGGCCAGTCGGAGTTCCGCGATATCTTTGTTTTAATTGCGTCTTCTGGAGAGCGTATATTCGACCCGTTTGCTGTGTGCCAACACGGGACAAGTTCTCTCGGATGTTGACTTTGCTCCCAGCGTGGAAGTGCGCGCAAGTTCTTGGCTTTGAATTACACAGACGGCCGGCGCTTCCGGTTATTCAACGAGGAGTTTGCGTTACGCCGTTACGCACACAAACGTAATACTTTTTGCGCGCGCTTTTTGAGGCAGCTGTAGCAAAAGGGTGTATTTCCACTGAATTCGTTTTGTTCTTTGTGCATGTTAAAGGGACGAGGCTCAACGTGTCAGGAGCTGGCAGTTTCGCTTTCGTGGGCGGGCTTCTTTGTTTGGGTGACGAAATCTCGCCGTGTTACATCTTACTTTTCTTTATTTTTTTTTCTGGGCATACTTTCGGTGTTTTCAGTCGGTCTGCCAGTGCATCATCGCTTTTTGTATGGCGGAGAAACGCGATTTGAGGTTGTGGATGGTGATCGTGTTGGTTGAGTGTGCCTAAAAACCAAAAGCGCAAGAGCGACATAGTGGACAATACAGACTACACAGGCTGGTTAGTCTGTATTGTCTTCTATGTTCCTTTTTTGTAATAACAGAAGTTGATTTTAGACTTTAAAGTATGAAACTTTTTCTAAAGCATGCAGTTTTTTTCCTCACTTTTTGTGGATTTGCTTATCCTGTGCCGATGTAGTTCGTATGAACGTGCGAATATAACTACTATATAATGACTAACAATATAATGAATACCGTGTGAACGTAAAAGAAGGGGAACTGTGCATATTGGTTGACTCACGATACCTTATGCATCGCCGAAAAGATAAGACAGCTTATCCAAATGAAATCTCCCCAGCGCCACATCACCTCTCGGTATTTGCCGATAAAACACTAGTTGTTGACCGAAGATTATTTTGATCAATTGGTGGGACAAAATAAGCGAAATGTCTCATACTTTGTAGTGTTTGCTGCTATCTTGGCTTATCGAGGTGTAGATATATATAATCTCCTACAAAACGCGCGCGTGTTTGGCGACGACACGATGACGGAATTATTTGCGGACACACCACACGGATGTTTTAAGCATGTTTGCTTTATCCATACACAGGGTGTCCCGAATAACTTGCGCCAAACTTTACAAGAAAAACAACAAAAGACAGAGGGCTCTGGGAGTGTGAAATTTATTGTAGGTTGTAGAAAGCGTCTTCGGAAAGTGCAAAATAACTTTTTTTTCAGTGCGCCTAGTTAATTCCTAATTGAGACAAATTGCCTATTTTTAATAATTCGTTTAAAAGCCAAGTTCTGAATTGGGGGGATCGCTGGCCGAGTGGTCTAGCGCACACCAGCTCGGAGCACGTGGAGCGAAAGCTCGCGCTGCAGAACCCAGGATCCTGGGCTCAATCCCAGCCCCTGCCCGTTTCGATCTGGATGAGCATCGTACCGGCTTGCGGTCGTGTAACACTACTGCGTGGTGCACGTTAAAGACCCCAGGATAGCGGTTGTACCGCATTGGCTAAATTGCTCTATCTACAGCTGAGACACCAGGCGCCCACTGAGGCAGACTAACTTCCGGCTGTATATAAACATACACGCAGCAATTTGCTTGAGTTGTGAATTGGAAAATAGAAGAGCGCATTGAGAAACACCCAATTGAGGTGTTTCCCACATGATACGCTTTACGCGCTTCTTTTTATTAGCCTAAAAAGAAAGCCCGCAAAATATTAAAAAAAAAAAACAGGTGACAACGCGCCTGCGGAGGCGCTTGCAGCGCTCTCAGATGTTCTCTGGAGGAACTAATTCCACCTTGTCACTGGCTCGCTGCCTGAGACAGGGCCTTGCAGCCGCAGGTGTTCGCTCTTCTAATCATATTTTAGAGCATTCGGCACCTAAGACCAGTGTTTGCCTTTGCAATTTGGTCTTCCGGTGGTCTCAAAAGCTCTACCAATTATATAGTGACTGAAAGCTGACGAATCGGGGTATATGGCTTATTGTATTCATGCTCCTTCCTTCGTCATTATTCCTTCAGCGTTTTTGGTTTTTCTAACGCTCTTTTTAAGCTGCTAGCGCCTATAGATGTTGGAGGCACGCTCAAACCTAAGCTCTAAACACCAGACAGATCCGATCTCACAACCAAGACGAGCATTGTAGAAAAACATTCTCTCACGATGTCGCTATAAAACGAGAAGACACATCTTCAAAGTGCACGAGGAAGCGGATGCTGCGACCCCATGTACAGATGAGCTACGCTTTTCGCCAATTCACACAACTCCGCGTGTCTGTGTGTGCTTATGTGTGTATACTCTCCGTACACACACACACACACGCAGACGCGATCGCAGAAGACGACATGCCGCCTGCGATCCGTAGCAGACGACGCTACGACGACGTCTCTGGGCCTAATGAACGAATTGCTCCGTCATTCCCGGGAGCAAGTGTCTCCTATAACGACCGGTGGAGATTGCATTCGAGCGAGCGTGGCTAACGTCTCGCCGCGCACTGGCGCTCCTCGGCAGCTTCCTTTCTCTGGCGGAAGCGAACTGGAAGGATACTGGGAGGATACCGCGATGTGCGCCGCGTGCATGCTGCCGCTTGGCCAATTGAGACCAAGCATAGAGGAACTCGCGGGGGAGCACTAATGAAGAGGAAGCCGTTCAAATTGCCATTGAGGACGGATGAGACTGGGAACGGGGTCTGGTACTGGTTGATGCCGGAATTGCACCGAAACGGGTTTGAAGGCAGTGGTTCGACTTGAACTGGTCGGGATGGTGTCTCTTCGGCGCTTCTGCTGCTGGAAGCTTCGGTATGTCTGGGCACATGTCGCGGTTTGAGTTGGTGCTGATTTTTCGAATGCGGCAAATACGTTACTGCGCGAAGACTGATGACGTTGCGCTTCCGTCGTGCAGGGTGCCAAAAGCGAAATGATGAATGCGCGACATATCTTTGGCGCGTGCAGAACCGACACCAACTGATAGTATATGGAAATGATCTGGCTCGCGCTGTGATTTGTGGTTCCACTACAACCACCACACACTCTACACCAGGGGTCTAAAACACGGGGCCCGCAGCTCTTTGTCGCCGCGCTTACCAGGCATTCCTCTTCCTCGAGCGCTACATGCGCCATAAATAAAATTTAATTCTTTTCCATTGACAAAGAAGCTCATGCTATATAACGTTTTGACACAATTTACACTTTTCTACGTTATTTCGAGGCTGAGCACTTCTTTCTCTAAATATTTTTCTTCGACTCTTTTTTTATGTATATAACCTGGCACACGGATAACAACGCCGATGCTGGAAGATAGCCACATAGGATGGACTCTTTGCTCAGAATACACCTCGTAATTGCACGAGTTCTCCCGCAGCAGAGACTAATTGCCATGAATAAGAATAAGACGCCAGGTCGCTGGAAATACCTTGTAAGTATATAAAGGAGTTTCTTATGATGCTGCCATGAGAAAAGTTGTCTGGAAAGCAAAAACCGTCGTACTCAGGTGGACGTTGGTTTCCAGCGCCGGTCGATCCGATGAACTAGTACAGCAGGGCTGACGACGGTGTGCTTGTTCTCGCTCTCAATAAGAAATGGCAGCACGTTGGAGCCTTTAAATGTTGTTGTCAAGTCAGGTTATCGGTCCAAAGTAGTCGTAGAAGCGGACCAAGTTAAAAAAATATTCCACTGGCAAAACGGCGGGTTTACAAAAAGAGCTGAGGAGTACGAAGGGCTCCGCGATGTCATACTGACAGACTCGGCTCTTTTTGCAATGCGTAGCTCTATTGCTTTTTTTATCCTGGGAGCTCCTTAAATATAGCCTCTTGGCCCTAGTGCCGCCCGGCCCCATGTTGGGAGCCCTACAGCACCTTTTACCGGAAGTACAACTATATAGCCCGCTACAAACTCAAAAAAGGAAAGGACGTGCTATTTTAGTACAAAGCAGCCCAGAGACACGATTAGTTCCAAAAGAATGCGACGTGCGGGCGGGGAACAATTAGAACACGTACTTGCGACTGCTTACGACCGAATGCCGTTACAACCCCTTGTGATCTCTTAGGACGAGAGCAGAGCCGTTGCTACTGAGAGAGTTTGGCCAATGGGCGGAGCTTGTTGGCCGCTAAGTACGAGCGGATTTCGCCAATAACACAATATGGCGTACTTCTTTGTCTTGTTCATTCCTGAGAAATCGCGTAGAGTTCCTATGAGTCAGAGCCACAATATGGCGGACGGATAGTGAGTCATCCCCCGGTTGTCCCAAGACTACGCTGCTGTGGTTGCCAGGCTGTCAAAATCTCCTTAAAAAGGCCAAACGACTCTCGGTATAAACGGCTCTGGACGAGAGAAGACACTGGCGCCATCTATCGGGTAGCCGTGGAACACTGGGCATTTCCTGAAAGCTCTTTATTTCCGCGGACCCGATTTTTTGCGAATTGTGTAGCGTGGTCATGTCCGCCACCATGAAGGCATAACCGCATATAAGCGATTGAGCAGAGCGACGAGAAGAGTGATTGCAACAAGCGACGAGAGTCAGCGACGAGCGACGAAAAATTTCTCACTGTTGTTCGTCGTCGCATCGCTCGGTTTTTTTTTAGATTTCTAGAAAATGTCGTTCATCGCCTTCGTCACTTGCTCGCGTTAGCTTTCATGCAGTGTTGCGGCTTGCCTCGTCGCGCGACTGACCGGCGCGACAGCGAAGCGGGTCGCCGTCGCTTGTTTCGTCGTTCACCAAATCACTCACGTGCGGTTTATACTAAGTTCTGCGAATTCTAAAGGCTCGAATTTGTCTTCGAGAGAATAGAAATGTTAGCGCCATCTAGAGTTCCCGAATTTCCCAACTCACGAAATTGGCGAAAATTAGGGCTCGTCGCGAACATAAGGGGTTTTACTATATCCTTTTATTTTGCATCTTTTTTTTAAATAAATCTTGACAATGTTATAGACGACCATTTCTCACAACTAGTACGTACATTTGATCTGCAACTACTGCAAAACCTTATTTTTAGTTTGATTGCAGCGATTGGCTAACTCCATGGGCTGTATGGAAGTGGATGCCCTGAATCTTTTAAATGTATAGGAGCAACTATCAACAAAACGATCATTTTCTTTTAAATGAACGTTGAGGGAAAAATAAATGCGTTCTTTTGTCATTCAATTATATATGGTAATATTAATGGATATGCCGCACGGGCATACTGAGTATATAATTGATATACCGTTGCGTCATTTGTCACAGTTATCACTCCGGTGTTTGTGCTCTACTGTGGAGTGTAGCTGTTACCGTCAGAAAACATTATGAGTTTCATGAATCGAGTCGTGTACCTTTTAGTCTCGCGTTATTTCGACAAGGGACGCTGGAAGCCTTTTCGTGTTCGAGGATATCTCGCCTGACGACGTAATCTCTGAAAACCGTGTTACAACAGATCCGGGCCGATTTCAAAAGCCGGTGTGGTGTTTCGGTATCATCGGATTTTTCTTCACCATCTTTTTTCTTGCAAGTTTTTCTTCATTCTTTTACGTATAGTTCCGGTTTCAAGTCCCTTAGAAATTCTCATTAAAAAATCTGTTCTGTAGATGCACTTTCTTCTATACTCGATCCCTACACTCCCACAAAGAAAGGTCAGCATTTCTCATACATCATACAAAAGACAGTGCGCAAATTCGAGTCACCGCGATGTCCGTGGTTCGAATGCCGCTTGCCAAGTTTCCTCCATGAACTCAGCTGCATTCGAAGCACGAACCTCGCGGTGACTCCCGTTCGATTCTGTATGCAGACTGTCTTTTATACAATGTATAAGAAGTGTAACCACCGCTTATACGTCATGCTTCCTATAGTCTTTATAGGGGTATGAAGTAAGTATGAGGCATACACTCCCTATAGGGAGTATATGCTTGATACTTCCTATAGTCACATACAGCTTTAGGAACGGAGGGTGTGGAGGGTCTCGGAGCATAGCATTATTGCTCCGTTATTGTTTTGAGAGAGATCACACGGGGGAGGTACTATATATCATTAAGACAGCTGCATTTCACCTCTAGTAATCTCGCCAGAAATAACGTCGCCTGCGAGCCGCCATCTTTGTCTGGTGGGCTGTGGAACGCGCGCGCTTTGGGCATGCGCACCACGACATGTCTTCGGCTGATTATCGGACGCGCCGCGCATGCGTCCGCAGTGACTCAGCATTTCACGCCTGGCTGATAAGTGCCGGAAATCTGCTTATAACGCGCCGCAGTAACGACGTTTGTCTGTTTTTTTCAAGATAGGGAAATTTCGAACTATCCCGAGTTTCACAAAGTCCCGCGACTTACGGTATCCACTTCAATGCCAAAAGCTAGTTGCGTGCGTATTTGATTCTATCATATCTCTTATTATGTGCCAAGTTATAATAAGAAAAAAAAGCAATACTTCTACTAAAAACGAAACAAGACGTAATTCGTCCCCCAGCACGACACGAAAAGGTACGTGACCAAGCTCATCCAACGACGTTTTGTTTTTGTTCTTATCTGCCTTTAATCTTGCTTACGCTAAAAGCCACAATTTGTCCAGATGTAGCTCCGCCGAAGTCATTTTTTCGATCCCGACGACGAGGACCGGAACGGTCTTGCGTCGTCGCTCAAAAGCATCGTTCTTTCCTCTTGGGAAGTCGTTTTCTCTCTTCCTTCATATCAGGGAGGCCTCGTTACGGGTACTCCCTGTACGAGACGTTGCCCTCCCCCCAAAAAAAAAAATTAATAATAAAGAAAGAAGGAAGGGGTATAAAAGCCTGGGCCCCCTACAAGCGAGTGTATGCCCGTAAGCGATGGACCAGCTCGACAACGGCGACTAATCGAGGCGAAAGTAGCCGCGGCGCGACGTCGAAGTTCGCTGCCATGGCGGAGGTTATCGCTGCCTCGTTCCGGTTCCCCCGGGGTTCCCGCAAATATTTATTCCCTGGCACGCCGTGACGTCACGCTCTGGCGTCGTTTGCGCGGTTCGTTGTGTACCGAGTTCGGGCTTGTGCGTAACCTAAGTGCTCTATACTCAAGTTACTGTCATCGCACAATACTTCTTGAAGTAACTTCACGATAGTGTTCTTCCTACTGGTTCGAGCTAGTTTCGGTGCATATCAAGTTGGCTTGTTGGGCTAATTAATAGATATACCCTTTTCAAACGCGAGTGCCGTCTGCTGGCTGCTGCGGGCAATTATCCGGATCCGCCATTGTTTGGGGATGTACCTCTCTACTCTGAGCTGCGGATTGGACGCGACGGTCGCCTGCAGGAGTTCCGGTGTGAGCTTCCACCGGCTCATCGGATTCACTTCGCTTCGTGACCCAAAAGATGGCGACCGCCAGTGTTGATCGACGAGGTTCTCAAAAGGGTCTATTGGTAATTCCTCATCATACATGACCTGCATTGACGTCAGATGAGTGGACATTGTTGATCGGCCTTGCCGCTTTGCAGGCGCGTACATTCTGCGAAATATATTTGGGAATTTTTGTTTTCCCCACCATTAGGACAAGTGGAGAAAGACCGCCAGCATGATGCCATGACGTGACTTGTAAGCCGTGTATCGTTTTACGCGGAACATGCTTTGTTCTGCTTTATTCAGTGAGCTCAAAGACGTCTGTCCGGGGACGCATTGCGCGAGTGTGTAGGGCACGACAGACTAGATACAACAAGATACAGACTAAATACAACAATATAAACGAGATAACGACGAGAGTCGTGGCGGCACAGAACCAAAAACAAGTTTTCAATGGAATAAACAATACACATAATATTGATTTTCAGCTTGACAAGAAAAACACAACAGAAAGCATGGACAAGAAAGACAGAACACGGTGGGTCACACACAATGTTCAAAACGAATTCTGTAAAAAATAAAATGAACAGAAGGCATAAGTGAGCAGGGAAGGCGCACCGCGTCTCTCTGCTTGTCCGTGTTGCCTTTTTTTCTTTTTTTTTTTTTTTAATTTTGCACTGCAGGACTATATGATAGTGTTTCGGTCGCGTTGCGCCAATTATAGTCCTTGACAGCTTCAGAAACTCACTTAACTTGTCATTGCCTGTCGTAAACAACTCTAAAAATACCGTTCTAAAAAAAATCTTAAATTCTTTTTGTAATTTTTGTTTTCACGGGGTTTATAATTAAAGACTACTGTAAGGGACTCTTTCTTGAACGTTGGCGACGACCCCTAGGGTGCTTCTTCGCCCGCTAGCTTTTTTTTTCTCTCTCTCTCTACTCTTTCTTTTTTTTTTGCCGTGAACAAGGACTACCCTTCAACTGCTCTCTTCATTTCTTTCACTCCATTCATTCGTCAAACTTGTCTCATTCGGGGGTGCGAACCGCAGACACGCAACACCACAGAGACCGCAGGCGCTGAGCGGTGCCGAGACGTTTGCCAACTAGCCGACAGTCTCCAAAAAAGAAGGTGCCTGAGAACGCCTCAAGCAGATCAGCCCCCCCCCTCTCCCCCCCCCTTTTTCTTTTTTCTTCGGCCTCATTGTACTAAAGTGCTGCTGCCGCTTTTGTTGAGTATGTGCTGGTGCGTGTATGTGTGTATGCGTGTGTTGGGGGGGAGGGAAGTGGTAAGGATATTGAATACTGTAAACGACTTAATTTTTCGCGGGCTCAAATTTTCGCGAATCGGGCCAAAAGCTGGAAATTTGAAATTATTCGCGGGTTCCCAATTTTCGCGATTCGAGCTGTAGCCTCCGTAGCGTTCACATATTGTCCGATTGTTCGCGGGACGTATTTTTCGCGTTTGTAGGCGATGCGCGAAATTCGCGAAAATGAGGTCCCCGCGAAAATTTAGTCGTTTACAGTATTCAACGACTTTCCTGGTTACTCCCGCTCACCTCCAAACTAGCAGTGCTGCATCGGAAGCTGCGCGCTCGCTGGACAAATCAGCCACCTGCCTTTTCTCACTTCCACCTCCGCTTGGGTATAACGAAACGACAGTTGCGTGGCCGCAAAAAAAAAATAAGTACTTGAGTGTGAGCAAAAGAAGAAAAAAAAGAGGGGGGGGGAGCGTCATACGGTGGTCTAATTAGGGACATGTTGGTTACCGTATGACATGGTCCAAGATCCATGACGTACGAGTCGTGTTCGACTGGTCCAGGAGATGGACTTTTGACTGGTCCACGGGTCATATAGCTTCCACCGCACTCTCAGCTTAGGAGTGAACAGAGCATAGCCAATGGCACCTAAAGATGGGCCATGCGCATGACGTCATCGTTGGTGGTCGCTGTCCGCTCCGATCGGCAGACACGCCAGAGCTCGATGAGAGTCGCCTGAGAACGGCGGGCGCCTTCCGCCCTGGCGACAACGCGTGCTGTATAGCTGCGCT
>JAZHYW010026887.1:0-22923 GCA_037355805.1 Ixodes ricinus
TTTGCTCGAAGCCGGTTAACTTTAACCGCGGTTAAAACTTAACCGCCCTTCCCTACTAGGTACCTAAAAGTACCTAGCCAAGTTTGACGAGGGCTGGATGAGCGATAGCTTTTTGTTTTATTATGGGGTGGTAGCTGGTGTCACCTCCTGGCTGTAGCGAATATAAGTGGCTTCCGTGGAAAGGTTCCCGAAATGGGGGACCCAAAAATGCGCGCTACCGTGTTTTCGCGACGCAGCGCGGCATACATTTGAGCTCAAGAAACAATTTTTATTGCTCGTGGCACAGGTAATCGGTAAGGCAAAACTAAATTAACCCTTGTTTGGAAAATTCCTAAATATTTGACTGTCTGAAGTGAAGACAAGCCTCGTTGAAATTTCCTTCCAAGTTCGAAAGAGGACGACGAAATTCAGTCCTAGAAACGATGAGAAAGAAGTGAGTAGTGAAAGGCGGGCGTTACACCGGCAGCATGGTTGGCCAGCATGTAAGAACTGTATATAACACCGTCATAAATTTAAAACCTGTAATTCGGCTCCAGTGAAAATTGACCTATTAGTAAATTACCCTAACATTGAGGAGAACACTGGAAGTGTAATTCAACGATCCGCGCGCGCTGGCCTTCCACTTATAAAATATTCGAAGTAAATAATCATAATAAATCTTTGACGAACGCGCGTGCACAGCAAAATTTGTTGTAGGCTTTTTGCTTTAGAATACTTACTACTGCAGACGCCAGCACGCGCAGCGCGTGTAACTACACTCGTAGCATGCACCTCGGTGCTTGGAAAATTTAGCAAAAGGTCTATGGGGACGCTGTCTGCTTTTGTGTGCTATCAGTACCCGGCCGATTGAGTCAAAGCAATCCACTTTTCAAAGACGTTGCCATGCCGACAACTGTCGCGTTCATTTAGGCTTAGGAATTGCCAGAATCGAAAGACTATCTAAAAAATGCGGCGAGGTCATTGCTCATGCTTTGCGTTTTAAGTGAGGTAGGGCAAATCGAAAGCCTTCTGCACCATTCATTGCTGACAAACGCGCCCGATATTGCAGCTACAACGACGTATTAGTTCCAAAGCGAGCGGCGCCCACTGAGTGGGGCACCGCCATGTTTCCCCGCCGTCCTTACTCTGCCGGTCACATGACCTAAAATTCCCCCTCGTAGGGAAATCCGGTTAACCGCGGTTAGTTAACCAGCTTCGAGCAAACGGGCCCTGGCTGCAAAGGCACATGACGATCTAGTCCCAACCTTCTTACTGGATCGCTTCAACGGGGCTCGTCGATTCATCCGCGAGATCCTCACAGAACGGCATCCACATCCTGGGGTCGCAACGGGGAGGCCAGCCCCCGGCGTTCCCCACAAGCTCCCTAAGGCCGAGACAAGCCTTCTCCACAGGCTTAGGGCTGGTTGCCCATACACTGCCATGCGGCTCCACATGATGCGTCGCAAAGCGGATCCTAACTGCACCACACCTGCGGCGACCCAGAGGACACAGAACATGACCTTTTGGTTTGTTCCACACATCGAGAGGCCAGAAGAACTCTTTTCCATCACTACACACTATCTGGACTGCCATACGGAACTATTACAGAACTTTTGAACCCCAGAGGAACCAGAGGAACAGCGGAGAGAGCCTTCCGCGCTCTTCTGCGCTGTCTTCGCGACACTGGGCTGGCGGATAGACTGATTTGGCTTCCACTTCGCTCCTAACCAAATGCTCTGAACTATGTTGATAACTAACTGGGCGGAAATTTATAACTAGGTTAGTTGTTAAAAATTGAAGTTTTAACTCCTCTTTTTTGGATATAATTTTCATCTTCCCTCTTTCTATCCTTTTTTCCCCAACAACCAGGTAGCGACTTGCCCATTAATTGAGGCCCACACATCTCCTGGTTTCCCCCTTTCTCGACACCTCATAATAAACAAACAACAACAACCAAGGCGCTAAACACAAACCGTCGTACTTCGCCCCGCGTCTCATTTTACCCCACTTACCCTATGGTTATCGTACTCCTTGACGGACAGGCGTTGGCGCGGACTTTTAAAAAGGGTTTATTGGAAAGTGAAACGCCATGCTCATTGTATTATCCTATTCCGAGTTTCCTACTTGCTAAGATCCTTCTATGGTTCGCCGTGATTGGTTGTCTCCTTGTCTCCGTGTTCTGCTGTAAAGTGAACCTAGATAAGGGTGTAAACGGTGAACGCATTAGTTGGCATCATAACTAAAAGCATCAAAATAAATTGTTACGATGACTTAGATGGATGACGACAAAAATACAAACGACTGGTTTTATTTGGTGTCTAGTAACAAAATACGGTTTAGAAAAACGGTGCTCTCTGGGAAACAGCCCGGGAAGTCCTTGAGGCATCGGCGTTCCCTTACGAGTGCTTCTGGGGATCTTGATTGTAACCTGAAGGAAAGATCGGTAGAGAGAGTTGTCATGTGCACACCAATCAACACGCGAAGGACAAGTTAGAATGTATTATACGGAAATTCAAAACTTTTATTCGTATCAACAAATGAGAATAACCTTGATTACAAGACGTTTCCGATCGCTGTTTGCACCAGAGTAATCTTGTTGCAGCAAGGTGTTAAAAGGTGCAACATTGCTTTAAGAAAGTAAGGATTGAAAACAAGAAACACGAATTTGAATATTCAACGTGAGAATGAATGTTTTCTTAGCGCTGAAAGAATTCTAGTCACGCTGATTAATATTTTTACGGTCATATGTTAAGGTCCGTTCACACACTTTGCGACCTCTTAAAACCTGGTGCCTTGGAACCTCTTAATATCTCTTACAACGAGAGGACACACTGGCGCCCTCTATTGGGTAGCAGTGTAAACTTGGCGGTCCGGCATATTTTCTATTTTTCTCGCGCATTATCACTTCTTTCTGGGTTCAAAAAACGTTTGTCAACGTTACAAACGAGCCTTTATTATAGATATTACGCCCATTTCAGCTCGGAAATCAAGCAAAACCTTCGCTCTTGTGAAATGCAGTTCCAGGGTCACCGCATAGATGTGCGCCAGAGTGCCGGTGTGTTTTCTCGTCCTAAGAAATTTTAAGAGGTTTCAACGGGTCTCGTCTCTCTCGGTCGTACTCGGTTTCAAGAGAGTGAACGGGCCTTTAGAAATATGGGAAAGCGAAGTAGAGACGTAGTGGCTAAAGCAAACAAGCGTAATCCGTGACAACGCTTGCGCATTGATAATACACGTAATTATTGCCTTAGTGTGTTAGGCGTGTGCGTCACATCTAACGTACAGAAACCCAGAATTGTACTTACGGTTTTAACTTCAAGGTAGTTTTTGATGCCGTCTTCTCCGCTGTAAAACAGAAATAATTAAACGTGGAGTCAAAACATGTTTGTATCAGCATCCTGCATAACCTGAGCACAAACTCTTTGTAATAGGAAAATTCGCACATAAACAACAAAAATGAAACCCTCACCATTCACGACCGAGTCCAGACTGCTTGTAACCTCCGAAGGGTGCTTGCACGGTGGCAGCCAGGTAGGTGTTAACCCTGAGAGAGAGAAAAATGAACAGAAACAATAATTTAATGTCAAAATCAGGCTGATAAGGCCTCTCAGAAAACAGGATTTGTATTTTCGTGTGTATTTTTAAGACCGCATCAATAAATGCGAGGGAAAGTTATCCCAATGAATAGAACAAATCACCGATAGGCGCTCAAGGGGTTTAATATAACAAGAAGCGGCAAAACTCTATAGATAGTGAACACTTAAAAACACGCAGGGCGCGTGTTATCATACGGGAGGATAAAAGGAAAGGAGAGTATTTTCGGGCTTTTTTTATACCCCTGTCAGACGTATATACGCTCACAACTACTCTAAATGACCGGTGAATCATCGCACGTCGAAATAAGGCGCGAGATAACGAGTCGATTCGCCGATTTGTTAGAACGTGTCCGCGTTCTGAAGACTTATGAAACTTAAAGCGCTAACAAAGACGAGGACAGAAGAGGAAGGCGAACAGGACGAGCGCTTACTCGCAACATTTATTTAAGAACAGCTAAAGCAACAACCTCCGATAAAAATACACCGAGTCACTCCTCACCACGCGTCAATAAAATCATTCTTTTTGATGTAGAAGAACTGACGGGAAGCATGCGCTTCAAGCAATTTCCTCTCAGCTTTTTCACGGGTCGTCACCACGATCGTGTTATTTTGAAAGTTGGGCTGGCACAGACAGTCCCTGCAATGAAGAGGCAAGTGCCCTCCTGTTGTTGAGTGCAAGGACAGACCTCAGGTCATCCCCTTCTTTGCACAAAATTTCACGTAACTTAAAGAAGGTGGCAAAACGATTTCATGTGCTGCTTGTGTTTTCGGCGCCATGTAAGTTGGCCCAATAGACCTTTTGCTAAATTCCCAAGAGCCAGGGAGCATGCTCCGAGTGTAGTTACACGCGCTGCACGTGCTGGCGTCAGCAGTAGTAGCTTTTCTAAAGTAAATGTCTAAAACAAACGGCATTTGCACGCGCGCTTGTCAACGCTTTATTTTGGTGTTTTACTTCGAATCTTTTATACGGGGAAGGCGAGCGCGTGTGGCGCGTGCCCATACATTCCCATCATTCTCCTTGATGCTTGGGTAATTTAACAATAGGTCTATTATGCCCGCGGATTCGGGAAAAAGAACGACGCGCGCTTATGCGCCGTCAATCATGCCAAAAGATTTGTAGATTGTAACGTGGGCGTGGTGTACAGAATACCGCTGACATTCGGTAGGGTGTACATTGGCCAGACTGGACGGTGCGTAAATGAGATGTGCGAGCATGACCTGTCTTTGCGCTCAACAACTGGAGGACACTTGCCTCTTCATTGCAGAGACTGTCTGTGCCAGCCCAACTTTCAAAATAACACGAGCGTGGGGAGGACCCGTGAAAAAGCTGCGAGGGAAGTACGCTTGAAGCGCGTGCTATAAAGAAAGAGGGCACTGAAGGCTGCGTCTGCTAGCCGTCAATTTTTTCTGCATCAAAAATAGTGATTTTATTGACGCGTGGTGATGGAGTGACGCCACTGAGTGATTTAGAGTATTTTTATCGGAGGTTGTTTGCTTGAGCCGTGTTTAAATAAATGTTCAGTTGAGAGTAAGCGCTCGTCCTGTTCGCCTTCTTTTTTGTCCTTTTCTTTGTTAGCGCTTTAAATTTTATAAGTCATGAACCAATTAACTCGCCCGCTTCGCCACTTTAGTTGCTTGAGCGTGCCCGTTAAACGAGGGTGCTAAGCCTTCGGTGGCTATAATATAGGAGTGTGCGCATGTCGGGCACCCACTTAAAAGACCAAATGAAATAAACGCAAGACATAAATGTTGTTTGAGCTAGCTGTGGCCCGGGCTGTATAATTGTGCTGTTTCTTCAAGAATAAAGCGCAGACTAAAAAAAAAAAATGAATAAAGAAATAAGTGGCAGTTTTTGTGAAATCAGTTTTTTTTTGTTAATTTGAGTTGCCAAATGTTTAAACTGTGAGCTACAGTGCTAGTCAGGTTTATGACAGAAACCATAAAAGCGAAAGATAAAGAACGAACATGTGGCGAGTTCATTTTGTGACCCAAATAATAAAACGTGGACTATAACTTTTTTCTTTGACGTGCTAAGTACGTGTTTCAGCGCTTAATTTATTGTATAGAGTCCCAACGTACGGAACTAAATACGTTGATCGAGAAAGGAGGCTGCTTTTTTTCCGAAAACGCACCTGCAGACAACAGCTAGCAACAGCTGCTTTACTCAACGCAGCTAGAGTGCAGTTAGGTTTTTCAGGTTGGGCATGTTTAGAGGAATAAGGTCACTCTTTCACGATTGATGAAGCCGCGACGGAGAAAATCCGATTGCCTCAAATCAATTTTCATTACCTTCCATAATATGAGACATCCGAGATATCTTTTAAAAATGCGGTTAAACGTAAAGTTTTAACGAAGTTGCGTCCCCGCATTTGCGTTCACAACAATTAAGTAAAACATTTTAGATGATGAAATTATGAAAATTCGGCGGGTCTGCGCTATCAAACTGTTGTGGTTGATACGAGCGATTATTATATCAATTTAGCTTGAAGCCCTTGAAAAAGACATCGCTGCAGTCGCGGCCATAAATGCTACTACATGCCTTCTACTTTTGTAGACGGTCTTTACGAGGTAGTAGCAGCGAGCTTGATTACAAAAGAAACACGCACACAGACCTATACTTCGTTTCAGCTTCAGTTCGAGCGCGGCCAATGTTATGAGCCGAAGGGCCAATCAAACAGTGAAAGAGGCACAACGTCATGGCGTGCTCTCTTCAGTTGATAGGACTAGCCGGTATTCGCCGTGTCTCTGTGCATGCTCCTCGCCCGGCTAGTCCTATCAAGCGCAGAAAGCACGCCATGACGCTGCGCTTTTTGCGCTGTTTGATTGGCCCTATGGCTCACAACATCGGCCGCGATCGGACCGAAGCTGAAACGAAGTATAGAACAGCTGAAACGAGAGATTGAGAGAGCAGCGACAATGTGTTCGATACTGGAATTTAAAATCGACGTTAACAAAAATATATAAATAAATAAAAACTGCAGCGTCCTTTATCTCCAAAGTCGCATGATGCAAGCTACGAAGTTTCGAAGGAGCGATTGTGTCAATGTTTTCAAAGACATTAAACAGTCATTCTGGGGAGTAAAGAAGGGACTTCTCCCTGTATCTGTTTTCCTTCAGAAAACCCCCGTCCTGGGTAAACTCACCATGTGTAACCTTCCCCATCTTGCTTGCACCCCTCGTTTTTGTTGAAGGAGCTTATACGTGTCTGTCTCTACCCCCTGTTTGTGTCTTGCTTTCTTCGCATTAAGTATTAACCAAACACGCTCGTCAAACTCATCAGATGATATTAACTGACGTCATGTGACCTCAAGCGACGAGACGTCAGTTCACGCTCTTTTGCGGTGTCATGCATGGCATGGCTTGACACCGTAGCGTCACTTGACGACAGGTCAAGTGAAGGTTGTGTTGTCATCCCGTGCCTGAGGCATGGACGGTCACGTGGAGGCACGGGCGGACAAAATTCTAGGAATGGGGGATTTCGTTATCCGCTACGTATATACCAAGCGGGCAACGAAGTGTGCCCGCTTGGTTTGGGTTGCCGTTGACAGGCAGCGTAATCTTACGCAAAATTTTCGCAACTCTCGGACGGCCCTAGCCGCTATCGTTGGTCCAGACCTGAAACGGGCGAGTGGCTCGTCGAACTGTGACCCAGCTCTCGTGTTCGTTTGAGGGCATCGACTTTCTTAGCCACCAGCCGCGCTGAATAGCATCCGACCGAAGTGTCCCCTGTTGACTGCCCTGGAGTGATTCCCTACACACCCCCTAGGGTGTGCACCCCCCCCCCCCATTGTTTTTCTGACGGCGCCCCCGTAATTGGCAACGAGTCTAGGTATTTGGTAACTTAAGTGAAATACTTCTATCAGGTAATTTGTCCAACACTGGTTTAAAGCAGGGGTCACACTGCTAACACATCGCAGGTTCTTTAAGCAGGTTCTTTTTCTTTGTATGACCGTCACATTGGTCACACAAGAAAACTGGCTATATTATGTATAATAAGTGTAAACGCGGATATTGGAGTAGGGGACTGTGCCCGCGCCCCGGTTAGAGAGACGACCCACCACACAGTGCCGGCCTGCACTCCGTTGGCGAAGGTGATGGCAGTGTTGAGGTCCTTAGTGACGACGCCCGCGGCCAGGCCGTACGTGGTATCGTTGGCTCTGCGGAGCACCTCTTCCATTGTCTTGAACTTCATGATCTGCTGGACCGGACCGAAGATCTCTTCCTTGGCAATCCGCATGTCGTCGGTGACGTTGCTGAACACCGTGGGCTCGACGAAGTAGCCCTCGTTGCCGATCCGGTTCCCGCCGATCTCGACCTTGGCGCCCTCCTTCTTGCCAGATTCGATCAGGCCCAGGATCTTCTGGAACTGCTCGTCATCGATCTGCGAGGAAGTATACGTAGGCCGAGTTCAAGGATAAGCTCTACTGACCACGTATGCGGAAATTCGACCTTTTCCGAGTTCGGTTTGCGCAGAATAATTTTCCGTGATGATTACCGGGCTCCTGAAGACAACCACTCATACGTTTTAGAATGGGGTAAGCTTCTATGCATGTGACGGTCCGGTAAAATCGTCACTACCGCCACGAGTACGGAAGAGAAATGTCGAAATCGCTGCTGCCGCTACGCGGATTGTCGACAACACGCGTTAGCATTTAGTGCAGGGGTTGCGACTCGGCGAAGGATGGGAATTCTATTTCTAACCTCGCAGCGGTTCGCATACTGTTGCGTTCGGAGAGCCAGTCTATTCTCTCGGACGTCGGCGGTTTCGGGTGCAGCCACCGCAGCTTTCCTCGATCTCCGCCGCTTACCGTTGTTCTCAAAGAGCCAATCTTTGCTTCAGAGCAAAACTACGACAATGAGCTGCAAGCCTGTGCGAGCATGGTTCTGAAACCTTCAGACTATAGTTTTCAGAACCATGTTTAGACAGGCTTGCAGATCATCGTCGTCGTGTCGCAGCTAAACAAAATTTCCTAAGGAACCGGAAGTTGCCAAACGCCGCTAACCTATTGAATGCTTCGGAAGCTCGCTCCAGCACCCGCGCAGCAGCGTGAAACAAATGCTCGGCATAGCCAATTTTTAGACTGCCCGCTCGACCTGCAAGCCTGCCTCCCCTCGACGTCACGACACTGAAAAGCGCGGCTGTATTTGAATGTTAGTTTCGGCATCATTTTCACTTGTCGATTTCACAATAACTATTTTGTGTCTCGCGACACTAAATAGCATACCGGACAGGGTAAGGGCCGGCGATTTCTAAAAGCTTTCCTAAAGAGCACGGCGGAAACCGCGCCGCGGACTCACGACACCAGCCCAGTCCAAACCACGACCGTACAGACAAAAGACTTCTGCATGTATCAGGGAAATAAATGCTAACGTAATTAAAATACGAAGTAATTGAAAGACTAGAGCTAATATTAGTCTAGTTGAAGAGCACCATCTTTTATGGTTTGCATGGTAGCGTTCACCTGAGAGATTCTACAGTAGGCGATATGAACTACAGAGAAAGGGGGCAATGCAAACAACCGCGTATCGCTCTGTGCTAACCAAGATGCGTTTATGGTTTCCGAATATGATAGACAACACTTCTGAAACTGTGACAGGTTTCAGAAGCTAAGAGAGTTCTCACCTGCGGTCCTTGTTCAGTCTTGTCGTCGAAGGGGTTCCCCACCTGGGTCCTCCTCTCAGCTGCCAGCTCTTTGGCCTTGGCTACAAATTTGTCGTAAATGTCTTCATGCACGTACAGCCGACTAGCAGCCACGCAGCACTGGCCCATGTTGAAGAACAAGCCCAGATGAGCAATCCTGGCAGCTTCGTCCACTGCAGACAAGGGGTGAAGAAGTATAACAGAGGCAAGGGTGAAACCAGAGGGACCTCTAATCCCTAATGAAGAGGGCTTCTGACGATAAACTTGTAGCAACATGTCGTTCTTGGTTTCTTGTAAGAAGAGCCGTTTAACCATAAGGCAGGACCATAACCCGTGCAGGGCTTTTGTGTAATTGAAGACAAAAATAAGGCTGGCCGATCTACAACCAATGATTTCGAAAGTTAATATGGTTCTTTAGGACTATCTGAAGCGCAGTGTACGTCGTTCAAGGATCCTCATTACTCGCATATCTTCGCCGAATTAATAATAGCGTTAATCCAGCGTAGCAGGTTTCGGGAACTTTTCTTGGAGACACTGGCGACAATGCCGGTAGTCACTACTTTACGCTAAGATATATTAAGCTGATGAAATTGGCACTTGTAGTCAAGTTGACGGGACTTTCGGTTAACTGGGCTCTTAGTCTGATGCGCTCTCATGCCCGAGTCACATTAAAACTACAGCAACAACAGAAACAACCGAAACCGACAAGCCTCGTGCAGTATACACTCGAAAATACATTTGGCAAGCTTGTATAATCATTCGCGTTTACTTCATGAGCACCCGGAGACGTGCTTGAGGTTTGTCAGTGTGTTTCAGTTTTTATTACTCGAGTGGGACTGACGTTATGCCCTTGTCCCGCTAGTGTGGCAAGCAGAAACAACAAACAACGACAAGTCCCAAGCACACGATGTTACGGCGGCAGGCACATACACTAGCGCTTACTTCACGAGCGCCGAGAGGCTGCAATCCTGCTAAAGGTACTTTCGCGCGCATGCTGCAGATGATTGAGGTTCGTCGAGGTCGGTTGTTCCTTGTTTGCCTCTATTAGCGGCGAGATGTTTCGGTGGCTCTCTCAAACGGTTACCTTCCGTGACGTCATTGCCTTGCGAACAAAAAGTTCGATGGTGTTTGTAATTAGCATGGCGGAAGCTGGAAATCATAGCGTTCTTGAACCAACACTGTCAACACCGTCAAAATTGAAGTTCTCGCGTTCCTCTTATTTCTGTCCATGAGAACTCCTTTGCTGACGTCAAAGTCAGCATTCGGCCAATCGTGAAAGGCCGATCAGAGCGACGCCTCGATCTCGCACGTCGCCAATACTCCAGCCACCCTCTAGCCGAGACTGCAGTCAATGCCACGAGCACGAGTACACGAGCCCGCTGCTGTGAGACGCGAGACGTTCTCTCGCAGACCGAGCACTCCGCGCAAGAAATGCACTTTTCAAAGGCAGGAGCGCGAGCTAGCTCGCGCTTGTAGCGTTTGCTGTGGTCACAGTTCAAGAGGGAACGGTGTATAGAGGAACTCGGGCGTTTCGAAACCGAAACTCACAGTCGGCATCTGGGAAGACCACCAGGGGGCTCTTGCCGCCAAGCTCCAGGTTAACACGCTTTGTGTTGCACCTTCCTGCGGCTTCCTGAATGAGCTTCCCTACCTGAAAGATAAAACGAATAAAACGATCAGATTAAAGTGAACACTCCATGCTTACAGTGTGGCATGGTCTATCGCCACGAGCAAGTTATTTTGGCACAAAGTTGTTCACGGCCACTTAGGTTGCGACATGGTGCACTATTGCAGATTCCCGCGCCGGCTACTGTGTTCAGAGGCTGGTGCATCTTTAACTGTTTATTAAACCCAAAACTATAACCACTGAAAAAAAAACAACCGAAAATAAACGAATGTTTGTTTAAATAACCCGACGCCTCATATTGGCGTGTTCTCAGAGTATTTTGTTTGGTTCAAAAAGAGCAAGTCGTATTCATTTCACATAATTTTTTTTAAATGTAGAATGAAGATGCGATTTTATGTCCTTTTTGGCGTGGCTTTCTAGGCATATTATTAACCAGGCAAAAGTTACTCTACCGTTTTCTGCTGAACTGGAAAAGTCTGACCTGAGGATAAAACTTAGTAATCTTCGTCGTGATTTGCTCTTCCTGTTTTGTAGGAATGTGAAATCCAATACATTTACTTTAAAACAGGGGCACTGCGTATACATCACATAAAAGACAATCTGCATGCATATTCGAACGCGAGTCAACGCGAGATCAGTGCTTCGAAGGACTCGTGGCAAGGAGTTCAAGAAAAACTTGGCACGCGGGATTCGAACAACAGATATTGCGGCGACTCGTGTTTGCATACCGTCTTTTCTAGAATGCATGAGTGAGTTTCAAGCGCGCAACGGCCGCCAGAAGAGGTACGCACCTCCGTGGATCCGGTGAAGGAAACCTTGTTGATTTCGGGGTGTTCGGCGATGGCCGCCCCGGCCGTGGGTCCGTAGCCCGGGACCACGTTGACCACGCCCGGTGGGATGCCCGCTTCCTTGACCAGGCTGGCGATGTACAGGGCCGTCAGGGGCGTCTGTTCGGCGGGCTTCACTATGCACACGCAGCCGGCCGCCAGGGCGGGGGCGATCTTCATCGCGACCAGTACCACCGGGAAGTTCCACTGCGGGCCAGAATGGAACCACGTCATGTCTCATCACTTCGCTGCACTAAGAAATTTGGAGCGTCATCTTTCCCGCGAAGGAAATGGGAGTACCAATCGCTTTCATCTACGGACTGCTTGGATTTCAGAGTGCTAGGCGAACCAGGAGGGCTATGTTGCGCTTTTGGACTCCCAGGAGACTAGGAAGAGGGAAGTGACGTAGGTGTGAATGAACGTATATCGCATCGCGAAACTCACCGTCATCAGCGACTCCACCAATCAACAGCCAAAGAGCGTTGTTGACGTCACTTCCCTCTTCCTAGTCTCCTGGGAGTCCAAAAGCGCGACATAGCCCCCCAGGGGACTGAGGTTATGATTAGGCCTAAAAGGAACCATGTTTGCGCTCTGGCACGGCGCACTGTGAAACGTCATGCTTATGCTAAATACCGCCTTTAGGCGTTAATAGACAACGCAGACAACTTAATAGAACAGGTTGTGTTGCTTACCATATCTGCTGCTGTATACGGAGGGCACCTGTCGCAAAATGAGTCTTTGGTGCATGGGCACACACGGAGGAGCACACCAATCGAAGGGCAACATTTATTATGCCCAGGGATACGCACGACGACTATAGGCGGCCAAGCGCGCGCCGCCATTGGTCGAGGTCGTGGGGAAACAAGCATGCGGGCGCGTTTACGGGGTACACAAACGCATGAGGAGCGCAAGGAGTAGTGCAACTTGCACACCGTATACTAAATATACTAAGGGCCGGTTGCACCAACGCCGCTTAGCGAAAAGCGGAGCTTAGCCGGGAAGCTAAGCTAAGTTTCGGTTTCGTTCGGTTGCACCAAAATCGCTTATCGCTAAACCTAGCACTAAACTGCGCTTATCTTGAGCGCCCAACATTGGGCGCTTTGCTTTTGCCTGTTTCTTAATCCTGGATTATAAACATGGCGGCTGGTTTGTGGCGGTCGACGCGGTGGACGAAATTGGTTCTACAAAGTGTTTTAGGCCACGACAGCGTGAGAGTGTCGACAGAATGGCCTTCGATTGTGACAAGGATGCAAAATATTGTCTCGTGAAGTGTTTATCGACCCCTGTTTTCAAGCTGGCTCTCCACTCTCAGTGCGTGTTAGCCCTAACCGAGATACGCACGGAGCTGTGGGGCTCACGTCTGTCTTCCCGTTGGTTTTTCTGTCAACGAGCTTGTTCGTATGTACTTACTGATTTTCGCATAACTGTAACGTATTGCTATTTAACACCTTGTTAATTTCTGCTTGCAAAGCATATCCTTTAATCCGATCGGTGCGTTGAATAGTAGCCGTACATGATCTCGGCTATCAGCTGATTGTCGGCACTTCTGCCGTTTGCATCAGATTGCGGTGCATTTAAATAATAAAACTGCGAAAATTCAATTTCTTTAGTTTTGAGACAACCTTCAGTGAATTTTCCTTGTCTCGGGAGTAGAATCTTCACTTCAGAAAACTGCGTTCTATAACCGCAACTTTTCTGGTGATCGTGCTTTTTATAAATGTTTTGCTTTATATATTTCATTCGTGGCGACGACAAATCGTAACGACTACAATGCGAGATTCGTTCAGCACTGTATTGGGGCAGACTGGGGCAGGTGATGCGAAGAGACTACCGTTCTCGTCGGCACGATGTGATGTACTAGTGGGAGTTTTCGTACTTCGAAGTCTGCCGCCGTCTATTTGTATGAACTCAAGATCTGTCTATTATCACTCGCGAACAAGCTTCTGGTTCTCTATCAGCAGGAATAAAAAAAATGGTTCTGGGTGACCTTTGCGTGTTCAATAATTGACAGTTTGTATCATCATCAAGGGATCTACCAGTAGTATCGCTTTGATGTATTGATAGTTATACCTTCTTTCTTTGTCACTAAAGCAAAATATACGTAGTTCCATTACCAAAGGGTTTGACACAATCAGTTCAACGACGGTACAGTGCAGTTCTGTCACCTTGCTGATAGCAACGAGTACGGTCGATGCAAGCTCTCGACGACTTCTATTCGACGATTTCCGGGCATTTTCGCAGCTGCCGTGGCGAGTTCGTCACTGTTTTGAACTTCATCGGTCTCAGGCATGACTTGATTTCAGTAGTCATCTTACCTGCCCACTTATTCTCGATGATGTTTTGTCTTCAGCGATGTAGCGAGTAGAGAGTCCTTCTCGCGTTCGGTGAGATTTGGGGCCCCCGACGGCTCAATGTGAGCACGAAAACTACTGTCACTGTCAAAATATTCTGTTATCAACCGATATTAAACACACAATCACAGATGTAAAGAGCATTCGTGTTTATTTAAAGCTTTGACTCCTGTTCTTGAAAGTTAAGCGAAAAAATGATTGAATTAGGAGACCTTTAATTCGTTACCCACCGAAGAAATACAGCGAAAAGCAGACGCCAACAACGGCTACCACAGCAGTTTTTTTTTTTTTACATCACGTGATTTCTTTTCGCCAATCGTATTCATCCCTCTGAGCGTTCCCTAGTTCGCTCTGTTTGTCCCTACATTCCCTACGCAAATCCAGCGTTTAGCTAGGGGCGCGTCTGTAAAGCCGGGTTAACGTTGGTGCAACCGGAATTTAAACCCGTGCTTATCCGAGCTCGGCTTAGGGCGCTAAGCCGACTTAGGAAAGTGCCGCTTTGGGTTAAGGTAAGCGACGTTGGTGCAACCGGCCCTAAATAAGTTAATAGCGTGCTTTTCTTAACTACGTACTTTCGTTAGAAATAATTGCAGCTTGGAAGTATGCGACAGACATCTGGTCCAGCATTCATCCGTGAGTGGAACTGGATTAATAGACTTCTTGCGAACTCTAAGCGATCCTAGCGGCGTAATGCAAAGCAAAGCAACTTGAGAACCCATTGGTCACCAAGTTTCAGTTAGGTGCTAACACCATTTCACGACGTCCCGTCAGGACCAATTACAGTGCTTGCACTCTTCAAATATGAGACTTTCCTTAAATGTATAATAGTGTAGGCGTCGTCTACCGCTGAGGATAAAGTGCTGGGGCACGTCCATTCGGCTTCCCGACGAGCCGGACTTAGCGCGCAGGTATACACACGGGACGAAGATGGCACATGGAAGAAGTATTCTGGGCCGGTCATTCTGTTCCATCGGCTTCACATTGCCTTAGGTTTCTTAAATTATTCGCGAGCCTCAAGAGTCATGCTGGACCTTGGAGCGGTAGCCACGCCGGCAGACAGGTATAGGGACGTGGCAGGCCGTACACCTACTTCTCGGCTAAGGCCTCGACAGGCCCTTACTGCCGCTGGAGATCCGTATTTCAACAGGGGCTCTCACGAAGATGAATGGGTGGGATGGAAGCGAGCACAGACTTTCTTTTTATGCAATGCATGCTGAGGTGTACTACTTCATTAACGGGGCAATCGAAACCATGCCAGTCCTCTCCATGGCCCACCAAGTCCAACAATGCAACGCGCACAGTGTTGCATTTAGGGATTTTCGGAAGTTGTAAACGTTTCTTTGACTCGAGACGAGCAAGCAATATCATTTATATAACTCTAAGGGCTGTTTCACATACTCCAGTTTGAGTGACTGGTGCGCTCCCTTGTGATTGCTCAGGACAAGGGAATACAATGGCGCCGTCATATCGGGCGGGACTGGAACAGTTCCGTTTCGTGCACATCACCTAATTATTTGCGCATTCTTTCAGTGTGTAGGAGAATCTTATGACGGCGTTATAAGCGACCATTTCATAGGCAGTACGCATATTTGATCTCGCAAATACTGCAAAAACCTACAGCCTAGCGCGTTCTTTGTTTTCTTATCGTGTTCTATCGTCGAAAGTGATCACAAGGGAAACCGGCGTACTCGATCGCACCCAATGGCAAGCGTGTGAACGAGGCTTAAGTCACTGAGCGATACAAAGTTGACTATTTGCCGTTATTTTTTGCTGAAGCAACGACTGACGGGTGATCTGAAATTGTGCGATTAGCGTTTCCGCCACGCATCTGCCGTAAGCTGATCTTTAAATCTACTGTTGATAGAGTTTTTGAAGGGGAATCCTGGGTGTACAACTGGACAAGGGTATGATGTACGGATGCTAGCATTCCGGGTGCGCATGTGCGAAATGGGTTCTCACCGGCAAGATCTGTCCGCAGACACCTACGGGTTCCATACGGGTGTAAGTGAAGAGGTCGCCATCTGGAAACAGGAGAAGAGGCTCAATACACCTTTGCAGGAAAATTCCGCAAGGTCTCTCGTCAATCCCAAAATGCACCGCACGGGGAATAGTGGGGTCGTTCCGATGCACACTCGGGGCAGTTCGAACGCCCTGTGCATCCTGCAGGAAGTGGCTCAATGATTTCTCCTACCACTGCGACTTCAGAACACAAAGAAAACAGAGCGAACACATGACAAAGCCGATACCTGCGTCGCTATCGGCCTGCTTGCTTTGCGTTCTGAAGCCGCAAAAATGCAAAACCAATATGAACCACTCCTACAGACGCTTTACAGCAGTTGTGCAGGGGCGCCGCCATAACAGATTTTAATTTTTTGAGTCGTCTTATTTCTTTCCTTTCACTTCATTACAACAACAGGCCAGGAGATTGCCATCCTTTATTCTGTGTGTCCCTCCCACCAGCATTGCCTTTGGGGAGGATCGTCAACACCCGCCTCAGTGGCTCGGCATCTCGGCAAGACGAAGAGAAGGTCAGCAATGGCGGCTCTAAGCTGGCGCGTGTATAAAGCGTCTATCTACGGCCACTCCTTCACGGGCCGTTACACATCGGATTGCCATTGCGAGTCTAAAAGTTTAATATGAATAACGTCAAATGCACGGAATCTTTACGCGCCCGGAGAAATGGCGTAGCTAATTGCGTTGTACTGAGCCATGCGCTGCGCTCGTGGCCTTTCTTACACAGGTTTTTCACAAAAAGTGGACAAATTCGATACTACAAAAACTACGTGTCGCAACAACAACAAAAAAAAGGGCTTGTGTTGTTTTGGTTGGGGGCCAGGGGCCTATTGAGAAAAATATGAAAGTCCAGGATAATTAAATAATATTTTTGCGTAATTTACTTTTTTATTATTGTGTTTAAGGGCTTGGTTTCAATTAGAAGCTTGCCGAGCATCACCGAAAAACACTAAACAATAAATTGCAGAGCGATGGAAGGCACGCGCGGGTTTTCAAGGCTTTCTGAGAAACCTCACAACTTCGACGGGTTTCCAAGTTTCGGTTTGCAATCGGAGCGCTTCTCGGCACCGACGGCACCGCTAGCCGTGGAGAAATAGTGCAACCAGCCTCTGCTGCGCTGTCCTCGCGCAACGCAGCAGAGGCTGGTTACACTAATTCTCCACGGGGCGCGGTGCCATCGGTGCCGAGAAGCGCTCCGATTGAAAACCGAAACTGAAAACGCTGTCTAAGTGTTTTTCAGAAAGCCGTAAAATGCGGCGCGTGCCTTCCATCGTTCTGCAATTTATTGATTCCGCGTTTTTCGATGATGCTCAGCAATTTTCTAATTAAAACAATGCTCGTAAACACAATATTAGAAAAGTTAATTACGCAAAAATAATTAACAACTTAATGATCCCAAACTTTAATAATTTTTCGAAATGGGCCCCTGACCCAGGAGTAAAACGACAAGCCTTTTTATGTTGCGACACTATTTTTGCAATATCGAATTTGTCGACTTTGTGTGAAACACCCTGTATATATTTATATACATACATACATGTATACTAACATACACACACATGTAAATTAACACATACACACATGTATATTACAATTTACAGACATGATATATACACAGTGTACCCAACTGTTAAATATAACGCGAGAGCGGTGGCCGGAGAGACTAGAGGCGTCATCTACCGGCTCATGCCGCTCATTTTTTTGGAGTTAGCCTCTCAGCTCCAAAACAACCACCGACGTGTGACTTGCGATAAAAAAAGAGAAAAAGTCGCTTTTCGGTTTTGTTTTCGTTGTTTTAAGAAGGTTGTCTCTACCAGAGAAACTGATAGATCACCGAGATATATATGGTATAGCCCTGCATGGTAAATGCGTACCGTAGGTGTGACCAAACAGAGTGGCAAAAACTAAACAAGTAAAAATTTAAAGCGCCGGTGATAAAGAAACGAGCAGATCATGCTTTAATTGTATCGGGGAGTGGCGACAATCGCAAGAGCCGCCTTATTCTCTGCCGCATCATTGATTTAATCGCCCAACAGCTCTGATAACAGTTTCGGCCACCGCTCTCGCGTTATATTCAACAGTTGAACACGCGAACACACACGCGCGCGAACACAGACACCTAAATCAACGGGGCAAAGGGGCTGATACCCAATTCACACGGCAGCGTAAAGGTACCTTTGGCACAGGTACCTGTAGTAAAGGGAGCTGGAGATCGTAATCACACGGCGCATAAAAGGCCACTTTCGCTAAGGAAGGTCCTCTGTTAAACGGAGCTCGACAAGCTCCCTTTACAGCTACAGGGAGTAGCCTCGGACCCACGAACTCAAAAGAAATAACAGATATATAAATATATCTTGTTTAATGCATTATAACAAATTGAATATATGTATATAAGTAGCAAATTATGAAATGATTCTGAACACAAATGTGTAGGAATAATACATTAACGAGGAAAGCATACTCCAGCTAGCAGGTAGCAGAGGCGGCACGTGGAAAACAATGTCTGCGACGAACCCGAACGCGATGGAACACCTTTGAGATCTTTTTCGAGGTTGTAGACGAGTCGTCCGACTCTCCCGCCCAGGACCTTTTATCCTCGTGGTCGTCCATTCCTTTCGATGGCGTGACTGGCGTAACCGTGAGGCTCCGACGTGGTTCGTTTGTGCCGGGCACTATTTAGCTGCATCAGTGAGAACTTTGCGGGAAAATGGAGCTGCTAAACAGAAAAAGGTCGCCCACCTCGCAATAGAAACTCGTAAACGCAGATGAATTAGGGCCAGTGTGGCCAGACGGGTCGGACGTTTTGAAAGCGACTCATTTAGGTGCGCCCTTAGACCAGAGCTAAAATAAAGTGCCGCAAAAGCAAACACGTATAATATTTAGGTTTTAAATGCGATATTTCACACACAATAATCAGAAACTCCGCGTCAAACAGATTTCGAGGAATAATTCTTCATCACGTGCTCCCCTCGCGGTTTAGCAGGAATGCAATCGATATCAACTCAAAGTGCTCAGTTTATTTATCGTGCGATTCCGAACGCCGTTTATTACAGGTACCTTCAGCTAAGGGACCTAAGCTAAAGGTACTTTTAATTTGCCGTGTGAATTGGGTATTGGGGTGATAAACTGGTATCTCGTTCACCAGGCAAAAGTGACCGCTACTTGGCTGCCGCCATGTTGTACAATTTTGACCACTAGACACATGACCATACCGAATCCTGAGGCTTTTACGCAAAACTGAGCCAAGACTTTGTATTTCGATCGCTGTAAAAACATGATAAACTATTTATCAGTACTGTTAGCCCCAGAGATCAGTGTCTGGCTCCGATAAAAACCCAAAATACAGCACCGCGGCTGACGGCATCTAGCGGAGCCATTGCGAAGCTGCCCATGTTCGTCGGAAAAGCACATTGTGGTCTTAAAACAGACGAAACGTAACTTATATCATCGGTACTGTTATTAAAGATCAATAAGCAATTATCTGTGCCCGGTACTCCGTTAAATCTAGACGTAAAACTATAAGGTCACGGCCCAGTGGTCAAAAATGTGCAACATAGAAGCGGCCGTGTGAGGGTCACTTTCAGCTGCCAATGCATCGCTCCAAGCCCCTCCACCTCGTTGACATACACACATATATACATAATATTAAAAAAACCAAAACAATTTCAAAAGCAAAAAAAAAAAAAGAAAAGAGCGACGTGTTTAGCGTTTTTTGCCCGATTCACATGGTGCAATTTTGCTTGCTAATTCACAGCTTCGACCTCGGACACCGCAGCTTTCCCCAGGCTTTTCTTTCCCGCACGAGCTACGTCGCAGCTGCGAAATCGCAAGTGAAATCGCTCGACGGCTTGAGATGCGCTAAAACACGTCCTTGGTATACGCGTAATCAGCAGAGATTGCCACTCACCGCAGGGAATGGTCTTGCCGCACATTTTGTCGGCGTAGCCAGCGTAGTATCGAAGATTCTTTATGGCGGTGTCGATGTCGGCCTGGGCGTACTTGTAAGGCTTGCCGTTGTTGAGAGTTTCCAGACTCTGCGGGACAGAAGAGCTCATGAGGAAGAAGGAAACCAAAGGTTAACCTGAACTCCGGGTGCAAATAAAGTAAAAAAAGAAAAAAAGAGTATTGGCACTTTATTTTTTATTTTTATGTGGGCTCCGCCATTTTGATGCTTAGTGAAGAGCGGGCGCACTAGGCCCTTTTCAAAAGTGCGCGCCCCCTAGTAGTTGTTGCATCAATTATCGGAGTCCGCCATTGCTTCGGCACGGATTCCGAGTAAGTATTAGACACCTGGGCTGCTTAAGCGTTCGGCGATGACACGGAGCCAATCACGCGCTTCGTGCCCAAGCAATGGCGACCGTCAATGTTGCCCGACCGACTTTTGAAAAGGGTCCATTGGCGATAGTGATCATTTTGTCCTCAGCTTGAGGTATGCGGTGTCGGGAAGCTCAGGCGACAATATTTTTGCTCTATCACGGACTGCTTAACATTACTGGAGAAGAAAAATCTGTTTCCTGCAATTTTAGACAAAGCTTCACGTAACTGGTAACCGATTTTAAGCACCAAAGCTAGGTGGCGCAAGCTGCCGCCCGTTAGAAGGGTACAGCCGTTAGCATTAATCAATCCATCCATTCATGGCAGAGCTGAAGTGTCGTCACATCTGAAGCGTAATTTAATTAGTAGCCCTATCGTGGCGGCCTGGCAAAAATAAAAAGATTAGGTTACCATGTTCGCGGCAACTTAGCCCGAATGTTTTTGCGGGAGAATGTCTTATCTCTCGACGATTTTATAAGATGGTTAAACTCTCCGAAGTAGTAGTGCCAATCACTTTTACTTCGAGTAAGGTATGTTATTCGGTTCTGCAGCCCTGCCTCTCTGTGCAAAAAAAAAAAAAAAGAAAGAAAAACTCGCTTGCTTATATTTTAAGCTTGGCTAAACGTGCTTAACACTTTACGTTAATTCAAACGTAAAGACAGTGAACTTGGCGTGCTGTTGAGCTCAAATGCCAATCCAATAAAAATCACGCGGCACTGACGATATTTTTTGCTCGTCTGCCACCCTAAAACAACCAAGAAAACTAAATAAAAACTAATAAAACTAACTGGATGATATATATTGAATTGTAACAATATTTGTTTTTGTCGGAGATACACTTGGGAGAAAACTACAATGTCAGCGCCAAAGCGGTGCTATTGAGAGATACTGCATAGCTCTGCTCATTTTCTCTTCAAAATGCGCCAAATACAAAGCCTATCTTTTAGTATACGTTACTGTGAAGTCATCTGCCGCGTAGGGCGGGTTTCAAATAATTAAAACATCTTTGCAACAGACATCGAACAGTCCAACGTAAACGCCGTAAACAAGCTTCCTCCCATTTTTGTTTTACGAGGATAAGAGCAGAAATTTAGGTGAAATTGAGAACAGGATTAGATTGGCCAAGTAGCCTTTGACTAGTCCCGCCTCTAACGCAGGCTTCGTTTGCCTTCGAGAACACATCGGCGGAGTTTTACTTTCGACAGCTTCGAGCGTGCACCCGCGATCAAAGCACAGCGGATGGCATCGAGGACGTGCCGGAGGCAAGGCATCTAAGGGAGATTAAATAAAAACGGAAAGAATAAACATAGGGACATAACATACCTTACCCGTCCCTATGTTTATTCTTTCTGTTTTTATTTAACTTCACCAACGCGCTCACGTCGAACTAAAAGGAGATTCCTTACGTTTTTATCGTGTCACTGACCACAGCCGGTTGTTTCGCTAGTTGGGTACTATACGTATCTCTGTGGGAATGACCGTGCTCACCGCTATGTAGTCCCTGTCCCGATCGATGAGGTCTGCGAGCTTGTGAAGGTAGAGGGCCCTCTCTGATGCATCGATGGTGCGCCACTTTGAGTTGAGGGCGAAAGCTGCCTTGGCCGCTGCCACGGCCTTGTCGACATCAGCCTGCGCATAGCAACAGAACAAAGACGGTAAGACATCGCGAAGGCGCGCTGCGCAGCCCTCAAGACATTCCTACTTCTCAGAAAACAGATATGCAAATAAAAAAAACCAATCTAAGAGCCACCTGTTTTATTTAATCTATTAAGTGTACTATCCCGACGGCTTGAAAGTGCTATGCACGGTACAATGGGCGCGAACACAACACCGGCACTCTATCCTTTGTTTCAATTTACAAAAACAAAAAAAAATCGTTAGTGCATACCTATGTTATATATGCCATTATACGTTGTCTTTGTCCTGTAGACCGCTTTTACTGCACATATAACCTCATTTCAACAACTGAGTTCATATTGTTTTCCTTCTGGGCGGTTCCTGCTCTAATATTTCAGCGATGCACGTTTGTTTTTCCTAAGTACATACAAAATACCCAGGCAACTTTTCTCGCTCAGTTGGTGTTCTCCACAAAAACGTTTGTGCTTGTCCTAACAGTGCTGTGATATATGATCTATACATTTCACAGAAAAGAGGGAAGAGGGGGGGGGGGAGCACAGTTAGCAGTGCAGATATCGAATTTGAGTAATATGCGCAGATATGAAAGAACTAGTCATAAACACGAAATGGACGTCACCGCTTTACATCGAAAAGCAAAGAACGACGAAGTCGATGTTGATTGAGACGAAATTTATTATGAACACGCAAAGAAATGTTGTGTACGCGAAGTGTAGGGAACATGTTTTGCTTAAAATAGCCTTCGGATATCGAACTATCGAAATACAATTAAATCGCATGAACGGCTAAAAACAACCTGATAATTAGACAGTTACTAAACCGTTAATATGGATACCCCGCTATATGGACACCGTGTTCGGGGACAAAATGGGGAAATACGTGCATTTTTGTCTCGTTAATAGGGACAACTCGCATTATGGACGATTTTTTGGGGGAACGGAGG
>JAZHYW010026888.1:0-14846 GCA_037355805.1 Ixodes ricinus
ATGGCTGTATTGCTGGTCCATGACGAGGATATCGTCCAAGAACATGACAATGCGAAGTCCCTTGGGCCGGAGATAGGTTGCGACTGGTTTCAGTAGTTTTGTGAAAACTCTCAGGTGCCGATCTGAGGCCAAATGGTAGCACGTTTCAACGATAGACCCCAAAGCCGAGCCAGGGGGCGGTCCTCGCGGCAGATTGGGACAGACAGGTGTGCGTCCTTCAGGTAGATACGCATCATGGAGTCGCCCTGCTGGATAAGATCCCTGACCGAGTGCCACCCCTCCATCTTGAAGTGGTTGTTCCACCGACTCGTTTAGTTGTCTGAGATCTAGGATCGGACGCACCTTGTTGTCCTTCTTTGGTACTACGAAGAAGGGAGCGGAACTTCACTTCGGAGGGTGGTACCCGAGAGACTGCTCCTTTTTAGGGGCGAAGCTCCTTAAGGCGTGGGTCTGTCCCTCCTAGTTGTGGGTATGTAGCCACTTCGAGGTTTAGTTTATGAATGGCTCAAGAGATGGCGTGTTCCGGAATTAACTTTATGTAGAGATGACAGATGGCGCTTAGCTCATGTTATAAAAGGCACTCGCTCTTGGCGCTGCTCGTAGTTTAGCTGGATGGAGGCAGTAGACAAGGCTGCGGAGCGGAGAGCGCGCAAGGCGGCGGCAGCGCGCGCTCGCAGACAGAATCCAGCCGTGCGAGAGCGAGAGGCCGAAGCATGTCGTCAGGCTGCGCGTCGACGCCGCCAAGATCCGGCCGTGCGAGAGCGGGAAGCCGAATCGCGTCGTCAGTCTGCTCGGCGACGCCGCCAAGATCCGGCCGTACGAGAGTGGGAAGCCGAAGCGGCACGGCAGCGTCGCCAAGATCCGGCCGTACGAGAGCGGGAAGCCGAAGCGGCACGGCAGCGGCGCCAAGAGGATCTGCAGAACGTCAGGGAACGGGAAGCGGCAAGAAAGCGCGCGTATCGGCAGGCAGACCCCGATGCAGCGAGAGCTCGTGAGGCGTCTGCAAAACGCATCAGGCGAGCTCAGCCCGAAGGTGCCGACGCGCGGTTTAAGCGAGACTTTCTAGACGTTTCGTTCGGCCATAGCTGTGGTGTGTGTGATAGATTGTGGTTCTCAAACAGTCTAGTCACAATATCTTCCATAAAGAACGACCAGGCTCGCGCCAATGCCATCGCCGTGCTGCAGCGCGAGTTCCCTGCCAGCAGCGGTGAGTACAAGATTTGCTATAGCTGCAAGGATTCGCTAGTGGCGGGAAAGGTGCCTCCAATGAGCGTATCTTACGGCTACACGTACCCACCCAAACCGGATCACTTACCTCCTCTGAACCTTGTGGAAGAACGACTGATCGCTCCTCGTTTGCCGTTCATGAGCATAAGGCGGTTGACGCACGGTAATGGACAGTATGGCATCAAGGGGCAAGTGGTTAACGTTAACGTTAACGTAACATGGCGATGAGTGGGCGAATTAACGGAAGAATCGCTGGTTTACCGACGATTCACTCCGGAGCTTCGCCCACTCATCATCATTCACCACGTGGATATGCTGTGACTTTTTGACCAGCTCGGACACTGCCTCCCGGACCTGATTTGACCGCCCTCGGGTCGGCACGCTGTGCAACCCTTGAATCGCTGGTACCTGTGTAAACTCCAGCTTGTACCCCTGTGTTGTCTGAAGGACCCATGCATCGTGGGTGAGTAACCTCCACGCTTCGCGGCAATATGCCAGTCGGCCCGCGGGCGGCAGTGCTAAGAGGTGCGGGTTTACACTTGCCTCGATGTCCTTGGTGGAGGTAGGCCCCCTCGTGTAGCCTCGGGAAGGGGGCCCCCTGTAAAAGGGCTGCTGGCCCCCACTCCGGTTCTGGGCACTGGTCCCCGGGGCAGCCGAGCTGCGGGGCCGCTTGGCTGCTGGCTCCGCGGTGGGAAGAGGCGGTTGGCGGGCTTCCCGGAGGACCTTGAGTGGTCTCATTCCGCGTTCAAGCTGCCCCAGGAAGCCCTCTCCGAACAGCAATGGGGAACCCTCGTCCCCACCGTCGTGGGCCACCATCTGGCGGAGGTCTGGGGCGACTCGCGCAATCACCCCCTCCCGGCGCTCGCGGGAGAGCGACGCAAAGAGCCGCCCGAGATGGGCGGTAGCTGCCCCCCGTGGTCAGCCACCGTCCTCGTCAATGGCCTCCTCCGAGAGGCCAAACTCTAAGAGGCCAACCAGTGGCCCCATAGCCGCAGCCACTGCGTCTTGGCCTTCTCGGAGTGCCTGGTCCCGGGCCGTGACGTTTGCAGGCCCTTCCGAGCCACCCTCTGGGCGACGGCTCCTCTCCTTCGCCAGGGCCTTCATTTCCGGATTCAACTCCGGCACCGTGGCGAAGGGGAGCCGCGGTCGCGGGAAGCTCGTCAGGGCCGCCCTGCACCGCTCCACACGCCCCTCGGAGCCCCAGTGCTCCTTGAGGAAGTCCAGGAGGGCAGGGTCCACCTCCCGGGGTCGGCCCTCCGTCGGTCTCCCCAACCAGGCATGGGGCTCGTCGGCGGGACCCAAAGGGTCCAGGTCTGGCGAGTCGCTCCGCTTGCTGTGTCGGAGTTCGACCTCCTCCGTGGCTAAGGGAGGGAGGCGGGTGGTGAGCGCCGCTACCGAAGTAGCGATGCCCGCCACCGTTCGCTGGAGCTCTGCGATCTCGGCGGTTGACATCTGAGGAGGCCCGAGAAAGTCACATATCGGTTTAGAAACGATTACGGCCGCACTGATCTCCGTTATCAAACGTGAGGAAGAAAGAGTGCTAAGTGTGGCCCGTGTGGCTGTTCAAGAACGCGCCGCGTCGTCCGGAGCCGGAGCTCCCGAGACGCGAGCGGGGGCGCCGGATGTAACTTGAGATCGCCGCCTCTGCTCGGGGCCGGGGCCCATAGAACAACAAGGGGGATCGGACAGCTTGGCTTATTGAATGGCCCTTCTGGCTGTCTGATGGTGAATTCGCGTGGTCGCCCATCGCCTCTGACCTCGATTCAGCAGAGCGCCCCTCCTCGCCGCCGGAGCTACTCGGGATCCTTTTCAGCCGATCACAACTGCTGGCTTCAGAGCGCTCCGAGACTCTCAGACCAGTCACAGAATTAAAATTTCTTGACATTGGTAATGCATTAAAAACAACACGATCTTGGCCTATTCGTCTGGGGCACGAAGCACCCGCGCAGTGCAGTACACTCTTTCCACTTTAGGACACGGAAGGGTGGCGGAGAGAGAAGGAAGTTCCCCTCTCCCCTGTAGCCTTCCCTGTACCACGAACCGCACTGCACCGGTGCGATGCGGGCCCAGACGAACCCAATTCGTCTGGGCCCGCGTGACGATGGACGATGGAGCAAAATTTACGCTCGCAACGTCATGAAATAACGGTTGTGACGTCAATTGTTTTACGCATCGGCATGTAAAAATAAAATAAATAAAACAGCAGTATGCGAATTGATTTTTGCAGAACGGAACGGAACGTAAGCCAACGCTTGGAAACAGTTGTCAACTCATCGCGTTTTCGACAGTGAAAGCGCTGCGATAGCGGTAATGCGTACGACAGAGCAGGCAAATATAAATATAGAATGGTTAATAATCCGCATTTTTCTCAGGGAAATATCGTGCGAGCATCGCAATGTGACACAAATCACAGTGCATTATATTCGGCTCTCTCTTTATTTCACAACACAAACCCTTGAACGCACTTTTACCAAACCTCAAAATTTCTTGAAGCGACCACAAAACCCGGTAAAACAGCGGCGAGCTCTGCGAGCTGTTTCTTCGTCGGTTAGGCTTAGTGGATTCACAGCCGTGAGATGAGACAATCTCGTGAAAGCACTGGGAATACTTCACACGTCGACTTTTCCTGTTACGGTCGCATACGAATGTCGTCCCGTCCGTTGTAATCCTCTCACCGTCGAATGCACAAGCACTTTGTAAAACCACATATCAATCGCCGTCTCGCCGTACCTGGCACACCACCACAGACCACTGCCGGCCATCGTCAACAAAACCACGTGATCACCGTCCAAGTACCACGTGACGCCTGCGCCGCTCCGCACTCCGACGGCTACAGACAGAGTGCCAGGGAGCGCTCTGAGAGGGAGAGGCGCCCTCGGAATGAACCACCCGATCAGGCGACAGCACTCTCTTTCAACCACTTGATTTCGCGCGCTCTGGAAAGAGCGCTCGAGGCTGCGCACAAAGAACCCACGCGAATTCGCCATAAGAACGCACCGCGTCGTTTGGAGCCGGGGCTCCCAAGACGCGAGCGGGGACGCCGGATGTAGCTTAAGATCGCCGCTCTGTTCGGGGCCGGGGCCCATAGAACAACAAGGGGATCGGGCAGCTTTGGCTTATTGACTGGCCCTCGTGGCTGTCTAAGAGCGCACCGCGTCTTTTGGAGCCGAAGCTCCCAAGACGCGAGCGGGGACGCCGGATGTAGCTTCAAGGGCAACTCCGGTCCATAGTTCCGATTTTTGGATTATGACGGTTTTTAGCGCAGCCAGCGTCCCTGAATTGCGAGGTGTAATTTTGTTTCTCGTTATCGTGCGTAGTTTTAAAGATATCGACGCCTCAAAGTTCTGTTTGGGGCGCGGGCCGACAAAACCGGAACTAGCCGCTCGAGGCCCCGGCAACACTGGAAATCGGGGACGTGACGTCAGCGATCGTTCTCGTTCAAGCGAGTACGCAGGCCAAGCGGCACCTACCTCTGTTGCGCTAGCCGTCTAAAGATAGAAGGTAAGCTGATTTTGTTTTAATTCTGCGTACGTAGCAGTTATCCAGCATAGGTAGCAAGAGTTAGTGCGTAAACCCAAAAGCTAGCGACTGGAAAACCCGTCAACTCGTTCGGTGCCGTACTCGGCGGCCGCCGCCATGCGTGCACTATGCCGTACTCGTCGCTTGTATACCCAAAAGCTAGCGACTGGAAAGCGAGTGAACTCGTTCGATGCCGTACTCGCGGCTGTCGCCGTGTGTGCTGTCTCCCGTACTCGTCGCTAGACCTAAATTTTCATCGGGGCTCCGTGGATGGAGCGGCGTTGCTCCATCGCCGCGCTGCCAGTGACGTACAGTACTGGGGGCCCACTCTGCTTTCGCGCTGCGGGTCAGTCCCAGACACGAAGTCCGAACAGACGTGTGCTGGGCTGTACACGTCTGCTTTTTGTACTTTTTTCCTCGGTGTGTAAAAGCCGAATTTGTAAGCTGCGACACTAATTTACCACATAAGTGCGTCTAGGTGGTGAATCTAATTTGTAAAATAAAAATAAAAAATTAAAAACTTGCCGCACTAAAAAAAAAAAAGAAAAGAAAGTTCATTAGGCAGACATTTTTTTCTCAAAGCTAGCAAAAGTTTTTGTGGGTGATAGAGGAAAACAGAGAACGTTTGCAAGGTGAGGAGAACACTTTCTTTCCCTTCCACAATCCCACCCCCCACCCACAACAATTTTTTTAATTACAATACATCGGATTTTAAAAGTTTGCCTTCGTAACTTTTGACTAAGGCAAGTGTTTTTCTTTTCTTTTGTTGGCATTTTTTAAATATTATATTTACCTCCAGGCTCCAGCCGAACTTGGGTAAATGAGAGAGTTGTAACTTACAAATCCGAACTTTCGCGATTTTTTTAAAGTCCTTTACTGTATCCACAAGCGCAATGTTAATTAATACTGCTTGCGTAAAGGGTTCGAACGACTGGGAGGCGATCGAATGTTTATATCGCATGATCGAGCTTCACGCGCCGGCTGTTCGCTAGTAGTCGTTACGGACCTCTGTACTACGCACGAGATTGCGTAGTAAACAAGCAGTGATGCAAAGCAGAACATTGTTTTCCTTTTCATTATAAACTTCAGTTATTGGAGCTAGTTAGTGGTTGTACTCTACATGCCCACCCTTCCCCCTTTCAACGGTCATTCAATGGAGCGTGAATGCTCCATCTTCAACACTGCACTTGACAATGACTGTTCTATTTATTGATCTGGATACTTTTATCATGTTTACCTTTTCTGTACAACATGCCACTTAGTAATGCTACGTTCATTGCTATGTTGGATCTGCATATGCTACGCTCACATCTTCAGTGTGAACCACACTGAAGATGTGAGGTAAAACATGCAGTCATGGCTGGAATACAGGCTGGAATCATCCTTTTCACTAATTGAATGCAGTATGTGTATCAACAAGCCACAAATGTTGGTTTTTTAAATCTGCCTCCTTTCTCCATATGGATAAATAAAGCATTTGATTTTGAATCTCCACATCAAGGTCGTGTGCCGATCTCTACACTAAAAGGGCTTCTTTAGTTTTTTTTTAGCATACATGTTGTTTAGTAGAACCATCGACGAAGACAATAGCTGGAGCCTTGACCCAAATGCACATGACCCACTGCCACCTGCTGACGAACTTCACAGGGAGAATGAAGAGGCACAACAGACAGATGCTTCAGCAAAAGACTGGTCAGATTTATTTACAATACACTAGTGCCACATGCATTTTGTATCTTCGGCATCTTCCAAAGAACAGCTGGGCAGTCTTGGGCGCACCGAATTGCTTGCTGAAACGAGTCTTGAAGTCCTCACAAGCAAATAAACAAAGAGGCTATGCCGAAGCTACACGGGCTACAGATAAAAGCAACGGCTAAACACGCCAATCATAAGCCGAAGTAGCGGTGGTAGCGGCACGAGAAGCGCGAAGCGCGCGCAATGGGTGCGCCTGTCTGGACCGGAGGAAAGAAAAAAGAGAACGTTACTGACGTCACGGCCCAATGTTGCTTTAGCGATCGGCAACCCGCTGACCGCCCGCTAAGGAGCAGCGGCTCGCGGCGGGTCGCATTTTTATTATCGGCATTAGTTGAGAACGCGGCGTCGCCCGGACGTAATTTTTTGGCTGGGGTCGTATTTTGTGTCACTACAGCGATACCAGTAATTTATTTCATTTTTAGTTTTGGCCGGAGTTGCATTTTAAGATCGCCGCCTCTTTTCGGGGCCGGGGCCCATAGAACAACAAGGGGGATCGGACCCTATTGTAAACCGAAAATAGTCCTGCTCTGTCCGGAGCCGGAGCCCATAGGACGTGAGCGGGAATGGGACCTTAAAGGGGTAAGGAAACGAAATTTTAGCGCCGATCTTTTTGCATAAATATGGGCTAGGGACAGACACCACCTCGGAAATATCAATGTCGCGCTGTAAAACACAGGATAACTAATTTTAAACATAATTAAACGATTTTAAATTCACATCTGGTGGATGGTGGGAAGTTCTCGTGACATCACTTGTGGCATAGGAGCAGCGCCGTTCTGCGGAAATACGGCGTGCCGGCAGAATTAGCCTAGGCCTGAACGCGTTTGCAAAACCTTGGCGGAGAAAGCCAAAGCGTAGTTGGCCACAGTGAGCTCGTTCTCGTTGCGGCTCTATGCACGACACGACGCGAGCACGCCAGCACGCTCCTGGCACGGCCGGTATTAGTGGTATTAGTTGCTGCGAGTTGCGAGCCGACGTTAAAAAAGACACGTTTGAACTACGAGAGTGTCAGCAAGAGCCACGCAAATACCTGTTCACAGTAGGAGCGGACGCGCGCGTTTGATCGAAGTGCTGGATTCGCTCTGTTTTAGACCGCGTTTCGGTAAGCGCTTCGGGACCGATCTTTCACGATTGCAACTCGATACTGACGTGACACTCGGCAAAGAAAGGTTGGACCGACATCGCGCAGCTCCCACGAACTGCTATAGCTCGACAGTGACGTAGCGTCGTGTCAGAATAAAAATGGCATACTAATAACAAAGTGTACATACCGTGTTGCGAAGGTAATCCGTATGGCGTTTATTTGAGTTCTATATCACACAAAACAAGGAGATAGAATCAATGAGAGTCCATTTTCGACGACAGCGTTCGTCCCCCACACAAAACAAGGAGATAGAATCAATGAGAGTCCCTTTTCGACGACAGCGTTCGTCACCGCTGCCTCGGAAAACAAGGAGATCGAGATGACAAGGGGAAAAGATTGACCTCTGAAATTTAGTTCAGGGATCAAACTATTCATCCGGGAAGGGTCCACAAGGGTCGCGCGGGCATATTCCATTCAGCAGGCCAGCCGGTCGTGGGCAGACGGTCTTGGCCAAGGACCGCCGGAGCAACGGTGCGCCGGGTCGGTGTTGCTGCTAGGCCTACTATATTCTGCCGAGCTCGCTTGGTCGGTGGAATCGCGGCCGTTGTAGCTCTTCTCAGGTGTTTGTGGATCCAGCGGTCTTGTTCGTCGTGGTCTGTTTCAAGTACTCCTTCCTTTTTTCGTGCTGGTTGAAGTCGGGACGCGCGAGAAGAGCACGTAGAAAAATAAATGTCCGTTGGTCGTCAGGACCATATGTTACTGAGCGACGCTGTCGGCCATGCGGCTTTGATCGTAAAAAATGCGTAAGACAGCTTCGGAGCTGTCGTAGGACTCTGTCGTAACCTGCACAAAAGTTACGACAATTTCGTTTCGAGAATACGGGTTTTCTCTCAAATTTGTCGTACGCACTTTTTCGTCGTACATTCGCTCCGAGCTAGTTTTGTGGTCGTGGTTTTGTCAGTGGTGCCGTGGTTGCCGACTTGCCGTGGTACGGTGGTACAGCGTGCGTGCAGCCCTTGCACATCTCAAACGGCCACGTTGTCACAGGTCGTAAATCGTCGACGCGCCACCAAGTGGCAAAGCTCATAACCACAACACCCACGCCGTAGCCTTTCCCGTCTGGCACAAGTGACGTCACGAATGCGCCGAATATCCCAAGACGCATCGCGCTCTCCGATGGCTGATTTTCGAGCGCGCGCCCAATCGGGCCCCTCAGGGTGAAAAATATAGCCATCCGTTCAAAATACAAACGCGCGATTATGAATTACGGATATCATTGATCATATTAAACCTATTTCTGACCATAATAGGTGTATTTCAAGTTTCGCTTCAGCATCCCTTTAAAGGGGCACTGACACATCAAAATCATATTTTTTTTTATTATCCGAAACGATTGAAAACGGTGCCGGGACATTACCCTCAAAATTCGAAACTTGGGAATTCAGTATTTGTGAATTAAAAAAAACAATTTCCAAATGCCGAATTTGAAGTTCCCGCGCGATCCCCGCCAGTGCAGTCAGTCAAATTTTGCGGTCTCCTCCGACTCGACTTTTTCTCGGACCTCCGCTGACCCGATGCGAGGAGGAGGCGAGCTGGCGGGATAGAAGGGAGCCGGCGCGGGAAAAACCGGTTTCTTCGCCGACTCGCCGATCTGCTCGAGCGCCGCCGAGTTTTCTGAGGGAGGACACAAATCTAGGAAGGGACATCTCACCGAACTCTGATTTTCGGTATTTCAAAAAGAGGGGCCATAGTGCGTTCGCAATTGCGTTAAAAAACATGTTTTACGATTGCCGTTATTAAATGTTATAGAAATGCCGCCTACAAAGCTTCTAAATTTCCTGATTTTTGACGTCATCGATCAAAAGAAGCAAGGAGGTAGCGGCGGGAGATTTAAACGCCAAAAATAAAAAGGCGCGCGCGCGCGCGGGAAAATTTTTTTTCGCGATGCGGTTTTTTTTTTGCGTGTTTATGACTACAACTTGCGTCGTTTTAGACAATAAAAAAAATACGACCTTTGGGGTGTCAGTGCCCTTTAAAGCCCTTGTTCGAGGCCGGGCCCATAGAACGTCAGGGGGGGGGGGGGAGAACGGACCCTAAATGTAAACCCGAAAATAGTCCTGCTCTGTCCGGAGTCGGAGCCCGTAGGTTCGGAGGCCGGGGCCCGAGAACTTAGGCCTAGCACCGATAGCGGACGTGCGACAAAGAGGTTCAAGATTGTTTACTCAGCGGTCGGACAAAGTTTCTTCTAAAACCTCGCGGAAGGCGAGGTCATCCCTTGACGAGAGTGAGCCTCTCCGAATTTTGTCGGTCGAAATTTCCGGAGAACAAAGAAAAGGTTCGAAGAGCGATGAAACTTACGACTCGTCGCTCCGATCAACGAAGGAAAGATGAAGTCGGAAGGGGAGAATACTTCCCTAAGTGGGAGCGCCTATGGCGCCACCTACTTTTTTATTTTCAAAATAGCTTTGAAACGTTGACGTCAGTTCCGGTATAGAAGGAAAAAGCAGTTGTGAACTTGATAGTAAGTGCGATAGAGGTTGAAGTATAATTCGCCGAGCGAATCGTAAAACTGACGCAGCCATGTTTACGATGATGATGATTGCTTTTGACTCGGCAGCGCCATCTTTTATTAAACATGTGAAATTTCCTGCAGCGTGCAAATCTATGGCGGCATGTGTTTCCGGCGTACGACTTGTGTGAAACAAGACGGCCGACGTAACATTTACCGGTCAAAATAATCAAGATCTGCGCGGCTAGTAAAAACTAGGGATGCCGCGAACTTTTTTCGAACCGAAGTTTCGACGATCGAATCAAGCGGTTCGAAAGGTTCGAAAGATTTCGAATTTTCGAACTTTCTATATCGTAAAATTCGACAGAAGTCGAATTTTCGAACTTGTTAAACTAAGAAGTTCGACGCTTTTCGAACTGTCGAACTTATTACGCTAAAAAATTCGATCCTTTTCGAACTTTCGAACTTATTACGCTGCAAAATTCGATGCTTGTCGAACTTTCGAACTTTATAAACCAAAAAATTCGATGATTTTCGAACTTTCGAACTTCTTGCACTAAAAAGTTCGAAGCTTTTCGAACTTTCGAACTTCCTACGCCAAGAAATTCGATAATTTTCGAACTTTCGAACTTATTTATCAAGAGAATTCGAAAAGTTTCGAACTTTCGAATCCTGTAAAATCAAAAGTTCGACGAACTTCGAACTTTTAGGGTAAAAGTTCGACGTTCGTCGAACTTCGAAAGACCGGCGGACGGTTCCATTTGAATTCAAGTAGTGAGGTACATTCATAATTTTTTTTCTCGAATTTTTACATGCCATGCTGCGTTCCTTACGAAAGACAATGCCGTTTATTATAATGTTCTGGCACGCTCAGTTTTAAAGAAATAAATTCCGGAATGGGCGAGGAAGGACGACGGATTTTTGACGATTGTCGTTTGTGCCATATTTGAAGCGCGCTAAAGCCGAAGCTATTTACGGCAGAGATGTTAAACATTTTAAGAATGATATATGTATAGCCTAGGTAAGTGTCGTCTTAAGATGTGATTATTGTTATTCATGATGAGTTTCGAAGAAATGTTCAAACATGTATTTACGGGCAATTATGCCCTAAACTTGGTATTTTTTTTTCGTCTAAGTTGTTTGAGGTATCGCATTTAAATTAACACCAAAGACAGTACATATAATTGCACTTTGCAGAATACAAAATAATGTATTTATTGTTTTTTTACGTTGAGAAATAAATTAACAAATGGGGAAGATTTCTAATATTGGTCAAGTTCAGCACGTCATTAAATTTTTTTTTTTTTTTTGCTTACGTTTTTGGGATGTGTTTCTTTTAGCCTGTACACATTTTGGTAGGAGAAACTTGTTTCGAAGTTCTGAGCTTCTGAATATGCAAGAATACAACACTCCCGGCGAGATCTTTATAGTTTCTTTTTTTCTCCAGCTTTTTATCCCCACATTCACTGTTATGTTTATTTTTCTTTTACCAATGGCACAGTTAGTTAGGTCGAAAAGACATAGCTTTGAACTTCTGAACCTCTAAGCATGTGACAAGTAGTGCCTTCTGACAACGAGTTTCCGACAATGACCATCTACTACGCGATGTTTTATGCAGTGAAGAGCGACTGTAGCTATACATATACATAAATAATTTCATATTAAAATAAGCTCGACCACGCCCTCTTTCCCCGTATTGTTTTCTTTAACAGTCCGAAATATCTGGAAGGGGGGGGGAAGGGGGCTAGAGCACCCCCCTCCCTCCGTTTTTCCTCTTCCGACGCCACTTGTATGGTAGAACGGGTAGAACGCTCCTCGACCTCGAGTTGTGTCGGCTTCTGTGCTTTTTGCGGGGCGTTTCCTCCGTCTCGGAAAATAAACCTCCAGGACCATTACAAACTAAACTTACTATATGCCAGCGTCACTCGGGCGGTGTTCGATCGGATTACTACCAGCGTGCAAGGGGTGGGGAGGTAGTTAGCCAGGTCGCTTCAAGGTTTTTCTGAGCATCAACATCCTGCCCGCCCCTGGCCGTTTCGAACTGGATGAGAATCGTAAAACAGTGCGTTCGTGTGATCACTACTGCGCTATGCTCGTTAAAGACCCCCTGGGCTGGTGGTCAAAATGACTGATCTATGGTCACACTCACACGTCACTCTGCACTGGCAAATATTCCAGCACATCCTGGACACTCGTCGTCTCATTTAATTGCCTGACCAACTTCGCGGAGTCTAAATATCACAATCTAACTTTTCTAAACCTGATTTCGTGAAAACCAGTGAGTCGTGAAAAAGTTATTTCAAACTGAAACTGTGGGGAAACATAAAAACCAGACTTCCAACTTTGAAAACTTGGACTTAAAAAAATTCAAAATCTTCGAAGTTATTTTTTTTTTTCAAAATTAGCTTAAAAAGAGAATCGAAACCTTCGAACTTTTCGAACTTTATGTAGAAATAAATTCGAAATCTTCGAAGTTTTCGAACTTTATGTCTATAAAAATTCGAAGCGTTCGAAATTTTCGAATTTTATATCCAAAGAATTTCGAAATCTTCGAATTTTTCGAACCTCAGATCCCAAGAACTTCAAATTTTTCGAATATCTCGAATTTTTAAATTAGGAAAGTTCGAAATCTTCGAATTTATCGAACCTCAAGTAAAAGAACGTTCGAAATATTCGAACCCGAAATTTTAGAAACCGTGAAAGCTTCGAACTTTTCGAATTCGAAACTCCACTGTGATCGAAAGTTGCGAATTTTTCGAATTCGAACCTCGGTCGGTACGAAAATATCGAAATTTTTCGAATGCGAACCTCAGTTCGCTTCGAAAATATCGAAACCTTTCGAAATCGAACCTAGGGTGGTTCGCGACATCCCTAGTAAAAACTGTCTGAACCATCGCAAAGGTAGGTGGTGTGTCGCCGTCATATTGATCTTGAACGATCGCTCACGTTGTGTGTCGTCGAAACACAGTATTTCGTCTGCTCGCGGTCTGCCACAGCAGCTAGTCAGCCCACGCAAAATATTTGTTAGCATGCGTAGTCTACAGCATTCTACGGCTTACCATTGTGAGGGACTGAGCACTCCTCGAAGTTATTTGGTTCAACCTTTCAAATCAAGCTGAGTAGTATGACGGCAAATCGCCTCCCGCTGCCCTAAGCCTAACACTCGGCTGGGTCGGTCCTCAAAGCGACCGCCATCTTTTTTAATCCGAGTCGTGAACGGTGCTGGCTGCGTTTCTGTGACGACTCCAGCTGCCGGAGTGGGAGAAACTAGGGTGCCTAGCATGTAGCGGAGCGGCGTGAAACATGTAGGCACCCTAGGAGAAACGAACGAGAACAGCCTCCCGAACCCCCCCCCCCCACGACTCGCGCGCGCATGCGCAGTGACGTTGGCGATGCGTTCGAGGATGAACCATTCAACAAGGCGTGAAGTTGGGCTAGTTGGTTCATAATGGCAACTTTGAAACAGCGCTAAAAACACAAGAGACAAGAACGAGAAGTGTGCGAACACGATAAAAGATGCACGATAGATAAAACATGATCCACCCCCTTGAGGCACGCCCGAGCACTTAAACGAATCTGCCGAATTTCTTAATGAAAGAGACTTCGTCATCCACCAGACCACAGACGGGGCACTGACACACGTGTCCGCTCCGTAGGTAGAAATAAAAAACGCCTCATCAATTTCTCTAGTCACTTTGTTGCGGTGACGAGCCAGAATCTTGATCTCCGTGAAAACCGGAGACACGAACACCTATCGCAGCGAACTGCAAGGTGTCCCGATGGTGAAGACCGAAGGGAAAGGGAATGCTCCTGGCCTAACATTGACACACCCTCCCGTTTGACCATATGTACACCTTGCCACGTGACAAAGGGATCAGATAGACGACACCCGTCGCGCACGTAACATACCGGGTTCGGTGGCTAACCTCACACCGAGGCCCAGATGACCCAACACGATTAACACGTTTAAGTGCTCGGTCGTGCCTCAAGGGGGTGGATCATGTTACGCAGTTAATCGTGTTGGTCATCTGGGCCTCGGTGTGAGGTTAGCCACCGAACCCGGTATGTTACGTGCGCGACGGGTGTCGTCTATCTTATCCCTTTGTCACATGGCAAGGTGTACATAGGTCAAACGGGGAGGTGTGTCAATGTTAGGGCCAGGGAGCATTCCCTTTCCCTTCGGTCTTCACCGTCGGGACACCTTGCAGTTCACTGCGATAGGTGTTCGTGTTCTCCGGTTTTCACGGAGATTAAGATTCTGGCTCGTCACCGCAACAAAGTGACTAGAGAAATTGATGAGGCGTTTTTTATTTCTACCTACGGAGCGGACACGTGTGTTAGTGCCCCGTCTGTGGCTTTGGTGGATGACGAAGTCTCTTTCATTAAGAAATTCGGCAGATTCGTTTAAGTGCTCGGGCGTGCTTCAAGGGGGTGGATCATGTTTTATCTATCGTGCATCTTTTATGTTTTCCTTTCCATTCCTCGCAGGAATAAACTTCAGTTGCCAGTCAGCGTCGTGTTCGTCCACTTCTCGTTCTTGTCTCTTGTGTTTTTAGCGCTGTTTCAAAGTTTCCATGATGAACCATTCGTGTGGAAACGACTCGCTGAAGCTACTCACACTGGAATGCCAACAACTGCAAAACCAACCTGTAAAATATTTTCTAACCGGGGTGAAAATTCTCCTCGCCACCCTTCCCATTTCCTCCTCTCCCGCTGTTATCTTGACGGCGGAGGAACTCCTTTCGTTGCTGC
>JAZHYW010026889.1:0-10145 GCA_037355805.1 Ixodes ricinus
GTAGCAGCTTGGGCGAGTTGGTTGCACATTACGACACACACCACAGCGCACTATAGAAAACAACACTCACTCCAGACACACGAAAAATAAAGCGAAATTCAAACAAACCGCGCTGACTCACAACTCTTTTTATATAACTTTGTCTTCTTCAACCTCTAGCAACACCGAATTTCCCAAATCACGCGCTACGATCTCCTAGATGCCTAAGATTTTTTTCTCTTTTTCTGTCAGGTGTAAAGAAGGTGTACTAATACAGTTGTTAGAATTCCTGGCGATATGTTCTGCTTCGATAATTTCTCGAGTTAACTGGTTATTGTTCCTACCTAAAATTGTACAGGATGGCAGGTGAACGACGCACCCACAATCACGGCAGTGTATGCCTAGATGCCCTGAGTTGGCTCTGGTGCAGTTGGTTTTGTGTTCCCGGAGCCTATCGTTAAGGCATCGTCCGGTCTGACCAATGTACACTTTCCCGCACGAAAGTGGAAAAGAGTACACCACTCCATCTGCACACTCAACGAACCTGTTCTGATGGTTTTTGGTGCAGCAGACTGTTCGGTGGGAATCAGGCGAGTTGACTTGTTTACACAAGTTGCCAAGCTTATTGGGTGCAGTGAAGACGACATTGATGTTGAACCTGTTGGCGATTTTTTTGATGCCATGGGAGAACCTGTGGAAGTAGGGAAGAACGACAGGTCTCGTAGATCTTTCTCTGGCTCTTGGTGTGACATACGTTCCCTTGTTTTTTGTTTTCAAGATGTTCTCTGCTATCGATGTTAATAACGACACGGGATATCCGGCGGATGTTAGTCTGGAAATTTGTGCGTCAAAGCTTACTGAAATAAGGTGCTCACAGGATTTTTGAAGAGAGTTGTTGAGACATAATTTGACGATTCCTCTTTTGACCAGCTTTGAATGTGCCGAATTGTACGGAAGAATTGGTTTTTTACCCCTTGGCTCATACTTCCAGCATATATGAGTGTGTTGTAAATTGAGCCTGAGATCGAGGAATCGGATTGATCTTTCTTCCGGGAGCTCATGTGTAATTTCCAGTGGTTTTAGGCAGTTTTTAAAAGTTGATAGAACACCGGCTACAGTAGTTGGAACAGTACTGTTCTCGGCGTCAAGAATGATCAAATAATCATCAACGTACCGAAATACTCTAGCAACTCTGGTGAAGTCAAGCCTATTGTTCAACAGTCTGTCTTGGTGAGCGAGATAGAGATCACTTAGCACTGGGGCTATGCAAGACCCAATGCAAACACCTTTCTTCTGAAGGTACGTTTTTTCTTTCCAGGTAATAAAGGTCGAGTGTAGATAAACCGAGAGTAGATGTAGAAAATTGTCTTCGGAAACACCCGCGGCATTTTGGAAGGCTATGCCACCAAAAGAATCAATACTCTCCTCTACACATCGCAAAAGGCTATCCTGGGGCAGTTCGTAGTAAAGGTCTTTTATGTCGATGGAAAAAGCTGCTTGGTGTTCATAACTCTGCTGTGACAGGAATTGGATGACCTCGTTGGAGCTCCTAATTACAGAAAGGGTCGTCAATCGTAAGAAGGTTAAGCTTTTCTTTGAGAAAAAGGGCGAGTGATTTTTGCCAAGTTCCCTTTTCAGATACAATGACTCTGAAGGGGTAACCGGGTTTATGGGTTTTGGCGCTGAAAAATACACTGAGGCTTAGCAACTGTTGCGATCGATGTGTGCAAGATTTTCAGTTCATACGACTGCACAGTTGATCAGCATATATTTAGCCTTACTCAGGGAGACATCATCGTGACATTGGAAGATGGACTCAATCGACTGAGATAGCTTTTGTCCCAAACATTCGTGTGCATGATAGCAAACCTTCTTTGTCAGCAGCAAAGAAATGAGAATGCTCTTGCAGATATCTAACCACGCTTAGTAGACATAGATGAGCTTGCGGTACTTGCCGGAGTAGCAGGTCAACTCCTTCAGATGTAACTATGTCGACTTCAACTCAGGAGCACGGCGCGAGACCTGGCGGACAAACGATAGCATTTCGTGCGGTGACCTCATTGGTATCAATAACAGATCTGGCATGAGACTTCTGCATCAACTGTGCGATTGAATGTCACCTATGACATGCAAGATTGTGTGAACCTGTCACCTTGTTGAGTGTCAGACAGCGGAGATGTCTCACAGCAAGTGCCATCGAATAGTTCTGTTGAGTGCGATCCGCGTGGAGAGTGCTTTCACGTTCTCAAAGCTGTCCATACGGTAGATTGACGATGCCTCACGATGAGAGTCCGGTACAAAACGTGTCTGTACTAGAGCCATTCCGAGTGTAGTATCACTGCCGTGATTGTGGGTGCCGTCGTTCGACTGCCATCCTGTACAATTCTAGGTAGGAACAATAACCAGTTAACTCGAGAAATTATCGAAGCAGAACATATCGCCAGGAATTCTAACAACTGTATCAGTACACCTTCTTTACACCTGACAGAAAAAGAGAAAAAAATCTTAGGCATCTAGGAGATCGTAGCGCGTGATTTGGGAAATTCGGTGTTGCTAGAGGTTGAAGAAGACAAAGTTATATAAAAAGAGTTGTGAGTCAGCGCGGTTTGTTTGAATTTCGCTTTATTTTTCGTGTGTCTGGAGTGAGTGTTGTTTTCTATAGTGCGCTGTGGTGTGTGTCGTAATGTGCAACCAACTCGCCCAAGCTGCTACGTTAACAAGATACATTTCTAGTACATCGGGCTTTTCTCCGCATCTCTCCTGGACCCCAAGTTTCCTCGTCATCTGGATCGCCATTAGCGTATGTCAGGCAAGAAGCTTCGGATTCTGCATCCGCAATAAGTTGATACCACCTGAGGTAAAAGCCCTTTTTGGAATCTTCGCTCCATCAGTCGGCCACGGCACTCGAATGTGCAAGATACTACAATCGGAATGGCATAGACAGACACGTTTTTACCGGACTTCTCTTTACGTGAGCCTATGCAATCTTCCGTATGGGAGAAGCATTTGGCGTGAGCACTCTCTGCACGCGGATCGCCTAACAGAATATTTATGGCGACTTACTTTGAGACATCTCCGCTATCTAACACCCAAAAAGGTGAAAGGTCCCAGCAATCCTGTGCATGTCATAGGTGACATTCATCTCCCCCAGGTTGTGCAAAGTGTTCTCAGTCTTGGTCCCAAATTTGCTGTGGAACCAAAGAGGTCACCGCACGAAATGCTTTCGTTTGTCCGCCAGGTCTCGCGCCGTGCTCCTGAGTTGGAAGTCGACCGGGTTACATCTGAAGGAGTTGACCTGCTACTCCGGCAAGCACCGCAGGCCTCTTCTATATCTACCAGGAGGGTGGTTAAATATCTGCAAGAGCATTCCTTATTTCTTTTGCCTGCCGACAAAGAAGGAGGCTTTGCTGTCATGCACCACGATATGTTTGGGACAAAAGCCATCTCAGCGATTGAGTCCGTTTTCCAATGTCACGATGATGTCTCCCTGAGTAAGGCCAAAAAATATGCTAAACAACTGTGCGAGTCGTATGAACTGAAAAATCTTTGCACCCACATCGATCGCAACAAGTTGCTAAGCCTCAGTGTATTTTTCAGCGCCAAAACCCATAAACCCGGTTACCCCTTCAGAGTCATTGTATCTGAAAAGGGAACTTGGCAAAAATCACTCGCCCTTTTTCTCAAAGAAAAGCTTAACCTTCTTACGATTGACGACCCTTTCTTAATTAGGAGCTCCAACGAGGTCATCCAATTCCTGTCACAGCAGAGTTATGAACACCAAGCAGCTTTTTCCATCGACATAAAAGACCTTTACTACGAACTGCCCCAGGATGGCCTTTTGCGATGTGTAGAGGAGAGTATTGATTCTTTTGGTGGCATAGCCTTCCAAAATGCCGCGGGTGTTTCCGAAGACAATTTTCTACATCTACTCTCGGTTTATCTACACTCGACCTTTATTACCTGGAAAGAAAAAACGTACCTTCAGAAGAAAGGTGTTTGCATTGGGTCTTGCATAGCCCCAGTGCTAAGTGATCTCTATCTCGCTCACCAAGACAGACTGTTGAACAATAGGCTTGACTTCACCAGAGTTGCTAGAGTATTTCGGTACGTTGATGATTATTTGATCATTCTTGACGCCGAGAACAGTACTGTTCCAACTACTGTAGCCGGTGTTCTATCAACTTTTAAAAACTGCCTAAAACCACTGGAAATTACACATGAGCTCCCGGAAGAAAGATCAATCCGATTCCTCGATCTCAGGCTCAATTTACAACACACTCATATATGCTGGAAGTATGAGCCAAGGGGTAAAAAACCAATTCTTCCGTACAATTCGGCACATTCAAAGCTGGTCAAAAGAGGAATCGTCAAATTATGTCTCAACAACTCTCTTCAAAAATCCTGTGAGCACCTTATTTCAGTAAGCTTTGACGCACAAATTTCCAGACTAACATCCGCCGGATATCCCGTGTCGTTATTAACATCGATAGCAGAGAACATCTTGAAAACAAAAAACAAGGGAACGTTTGTCACACCAAGAGCCAGAGAAAGATCTACGAGACCTGTCGTTCTTCCCTACTTCCACAGGTTCTCCCATGGCATCAAAAAAATCGCCAACAGGTTCAACATCAATGTCGTCTTCACTGCACCCAATAAGCTTGGCAACTTGTGTAAACAAGTCAACTCGCCTGATTCCCACCGAACAGTCTGCTGCACCAAAAACCATCAGAACAGGTTCGTTGAGTGTGCAGATGGAGTGGTGTACTCTTTTCCACTTTCGTGCGGGAAAGTGTACATTGGTCAGACCGGACGATGCCTTAACGATAGGCTCCGGGAACACAAAACCAACTGCACCAGAGCCAACTCAGGGCATCTAGGCATACACTGCCGTGATTGTGGGTGCGTCGTTCACCTGCCATCCTGTACAATTTTAGGTAGGAACAATAACCAGTTAACTCGAGAAATTATCGAAGCAGAACATATCGCCAGGAATTCTAACAACTGTATCAGTACACCTTCTTTACACCTGACAGAAAAAGAGAAAAAAATCTTAGGCATCTAGGAGATCGTAGCGCGTGATTTGGGAAATTCGGTGTTGCTAGAGGTTGAAGAAGACAAAGTTATATAAAAAGAGTTGTGAGTCAGCGCGGTTTGTTTGAATTTCGCTTTATTTTTCGTGTGTCTGGAGTGAGTGTTGTTTTCTATAGTGTGTTGTGGTGTGTGTCGTACAAATCACAGACTGGACCGCCGTTCCGGAAAGGAGGAACACCCAGCGGACATGGACGATATTGAAGAATGGACAAAGGCAAATGATGGAAGAGGTAATCAAGCACACCAAGACGATACGACTCACTTCGAATAATTCCAAAATTGACCCGCACTTAATCCACCTCTGTGAGGACTCGTCAGGGCCTCCTAAAAAGATAGGAAGAAACAAAAGAGAAACCGCAAGCGCAAGATCCGCGTTGCCCAGTTGTCCAGGCAAGCGCTGAGGAGTATGCAGAGAGACTCCAATACAGAACTGGAATCAGGTATGCGACCGGCTACAGGGTACTTTAAGCAATCGCAAAACATGGGCAGTACTTAAGTCGCTACTGGCAAAGACGGAGTCAAAGAACGTCACGGGCCAACATATTCAACGCCTCATCCATAACTATCAGGGCCCAGAGGAAGACGTGCTCGAAGCCATCACTGAAAAATACATTGCGCAACCAACAGCAACAACAGACGAGGACGATCACTCACCCGGAGTACGAGGGCAAATCCAACCCAAAACTGGACCAAGCCTTCAACAGGGCAGAGATAGTGGCGGCGCTCAGGAACTTGACGAGAAACATGACACCAGAAAGGGACAAAGTTAGCAACAAGACGCTCCGTAACCTGGACATCAAGGCACACGGAGTACCTCCTCAATTGTATGTTTGTCTGCTGCTATGGTTTACGAACTTGGACAAGGAAGACTAGAAGGACACACATACACACGAAGGCGCAACTAACAACTGGTTTATTTTTCCTTCCACACCATGGATGAAAAAAAAACACATAGGAAAGATAAAGAACAAAGGGAAAGACATAATCAGATCCTAAACAGTCATGCAAGTGTCATCTCAAAATTAGTTATTGGCTGCAGCGGCTCTACACTTGCCCGCTACTCATCATGATGCGGCATCTTTCTTAGCAAGTCTATTTCTTTTTTGTTAAGGAAAACCGACGGTTCACTGACGCACGTTCCGTGCTGCCTGACTTCATGAAAAGGCCTCCATAATTTCTCGTTTCGTCCTTTCACTCGATCTTTCCAAGATAGACGTTGATCCAAATAAAGCATCGCAGGGGCATCTGAAACAATGTGCTGCGAGATTCCCTGGTGCTTGCAACTGCTCACACGCGTATTTGTGTTCCCGTAGCCTCTCATTTAAACACCTACCCGTTTGGCCTATATAGGATTTTCCGCACGATAAAGGTATTTTGTAGACCACGCCTTCAACGCACTCTACAAACTTGCTCCGGTGTTGTACTTGACACCTCACTTCGCCCCTCTCTTGATCTCCGGATTTGTTGACCTTGTGACACAAACCTTTAAGCTTATGAGGGGCCGAAAGCGCTACACCGACGTCGTGTCTTGCTGCGACCTTTTGAGCCTATGCGAGATATTGCTCTTCGGCCCCTCATAAGCTTAAAGGTTTGTGTCACAAGGTCAACAAATCCGGAGATCAAGAGAGGGGCGAAGTGAGGTGTCAAGTACAACACCGGAGCAAGTTTGTAGAGTGCGTTGAAGGCGTGGTCTACAAAATACCTTTATCGTGCGGAAAATCCTATATAGGCCAAACGGGTAGGTGTTTAAATGAGAGGCTACGGGAACACAAATACGCGTGTGAGCAGTTGCAAGCACCAGGGAATCTCGCAGCACATTGTTCCAGATGCCCCTGCGATGCTTTATTTGGATCAACGTCTATCTTGGAAAGATCGAGTGAAAGGACGAAGCGAGAAATTATGGAGGCCTTTTTCATGAAGTCAGGGAAGCACGGAACGTGCGTCAGTGAACCGTCGGTTTTCCTTAACAAAAAAGAAATAGACTTGCTAAAAAAGATGCCGCATCATGATGAGTAGCGGGCAAGTGTAGGGGCCGCTGCAGCCAATATCTAATTTTGAGATGACACTTGCATGACTGTTTAGGATCTGATTATGTCTTTCCCTTTGTTCTTTATCTTTTCTATGTGTTTTTTCTTTCATCCATGGTGTGGAAGGAAAAATAAACCAGTTGTTAGTTGCGCCTTCGTGTGTATGTGTGTCCTTCTAGTCTTCCTTGTCCAAGTTCGTAAACCATAGCAGCGCAGAACAAATACAATGAGTAACCAACTAGCCCAAACCCAAGCTTTATTGCCTCCTTAAGCACATCAGCAAGAGCTGGGAAACCGGGAAAATACCGGCATGTTGGAAACGCGCGGATGTTACAATGATCCCGAAACCGGGCAAACCGATCGCTGTGCTGAACCTGCAACCAATATCCCTCACATCGTGCGTGGGCAAGCTATTCGAGCACATCGTACACAACAGACTATCCTCGTATCTCGGGGGAACGAATTCCTTCCTAACACGATGTTTGGATTTGGACCTCTTCTATCGACTTAAGACATCCTTCTTCAACTCAAAGATGATGTAATAGACACTCAGCACGCAGCAAAGAGCGCAATTTTAGCACTGGATGTCAAGGGTGCGTTCAACAACATTTCCCACAGAGCGGTGCTAGATAGCTTACAGAGGATAAACTGCGGCCAAAAGACCTGTAATTTCGTGCGAAACTTTCTCACAGACCGGACAGCGACCATAGGCCTGGGAAACCTAAGGACCGAACAGATCAAGGTACCACAAAAAGGAGCCCCTCAGGGATCGGTGGTCTCACCGTTGCTCTTCAATATTACAATAGGGGTCTATCACTCATCCTAAAAAACATTAAAGGTCTCAGCCATGCAATCTACGTGGATGACCTTACCATTTGGACGACGTCGGGATCGGCAGGAATGCAGCAAGACGCACTGCAAGAAGCGGTGAACAGGACTGAGAAATATCTGAGCGATTGCGGTCTCTCATGCGCCCCAGATAAATCGGAACTTTTGGTGCTAAGAGGATGAGAGAACGTCCTCCACCGGAAACACCAGACCCCGTACTAACTCTACATAGAAGATAACATCCCACAAGTCGACGTGCTCCGTGTCCTGGGACTGGTATTTCAGAAGGATGGTGCAGGGCTCGCCACAGTGCAGAAACTACAAGAAACAGTCACGCAAGTTACACATCTAGTAAAACGGGTAACAAACAGAAACCCTGGTCTCAAGGAGCAAGACACATGGAAAATCATTCACGCACTTGTCATCAGCAGAATTACGTACGGGACCCCGTATTTCGGACTCAAAAACACGAAGCGCAAGAAGATTAACATACTCATTCGCAAGACGTACAAACTGGCCTTGGGGCTTTCCCCAACAGCCTCCACAGAGAAACTACTCCGATTAGGTGTACATAACACACGGGAGAGCTAGCAAAGACTTAAGCTCACCGGGACAGGCAGGAACACCTTAAGAAGACTGGGCTGCGCAATCGAAGACGACTAAAGAAGTAAACAAATGATTCCATTACATCAAAGAGAAAAGATCACAGTTGCATCCATTCCTCGCAAGATGCGCCCAGAAGAACGACAAATGCCAAGAGTGAGAGCACTGAGAAAGACCTACGAGAAAGACGATGACCGTGTGCGGTACACAGACGCAGCGAAATACAAGGGAAAGAAAGCACACGCTATCAGTGTTGTAAACAACAAGGGGAAAAAATCGCGGCGGCCTCCGTGAGGACCCCAGACACGGACTCGGCAGAGGTGACGGCAATCGCTCTTGCGGCGACGACACGCAAGGAACTCCTTGCTGTCATAACAGATTCACAAGCCGCCTGCAGGAATTACCAACTAGGCCGAATATCACGATTGGCCCTCGAGACAATAGCAAAAATCCAAGATCCCCCCGAAATAGACATAGTCTGGACCCCAGGACACGACACCTTAGCGGGTAATCTAGCAGCGCATGCCGCTGCCCGAGAACACTCCCTCCTGGCTACCTCGCTCGGCGACCGCGCTCCAGCGGATACTGACGAGTGTGTTCCAAAAAATACACCGACATTCTAGAGCGTTCCCTACCGAAAAATCCAGTATAACTTTTCACTATCCAGATTATGGAACCGGAAATTTGTTTCTGAAACCCGAAATCCAGATTGCAGACAAAGGAATAAATTCTGAAAACCTAAAATCCAGATAGAGTCCAGATAGAATCCAGATAGATTTCCGGTTCCATAATCCGGATAGCGCAAAGTTCTACTGGATTTTTCGCCAGGGATTACAGGCTAGGAAGGAGAACCCACCTCCCCCACACCCCACAATATCCAGAGAGGACGCCGCCAGGGATTTCCCCAGACCCCCCGGCCAGGGGGGGGTCTAGACAACACCACCCATATACTTTCGTTTCAGCTTCCGTCCGAGCGCAGGCAAAGGCTGGGGGACGGTTCGCAACTTCGAGAAGAGCATTCCTACGCACCACAAAGTAGTCCGCAAAAGTAATTTTTTTTAAATAACTGTTTTGTGCGTAAACATTGCACAATATTCCAGATTTGTACTGCTGAGAATGATTTGCAACTAAAGGAATTAAATATTGGAAGTTTATGTGTTTATTAATATATGTAAATGCACGTGATTTGGTGGAAAGACGTACAACCGCTGGCAACACGGCTGCAGCGCTCGGTTTTTCTCTGTGATTTCGTTCTTGTAATGGCCGAATCAGTGGTTCGCTGCTTTCCTCACCGAGTCGATCGCTTCAAAACGTCCTTTCGCAAAGGCACGTTTGGGCATCAGGCGCGAGAGGTCGTGATGTATGTCTACTTTCAAATTCGGCAGGAGACTCCGGCCGCGTCGTACCGCGAATGCGTCGTAAACAAGAAAAGCGTCCGGGCCACGAAACTATGCCGAAGTGCCGAACAGGAGGAAAGCTCGGACAAAGACACCAACGGCCAGCCTACGCACTGACATCCCCTGCGACTAAATTTCAGAACGTGAAATGGCACTTTTTAAACCTGTGGCAGACGATACCGTTGATATACAATCTAGCAATACGTAACTGGAACGAAGT